>CALNHX010003025.1:0-161033 GCA_940337035.1 Agriotes lineatus
TTGAATATGAATATGAATTAGGTAAGAAAATTGGTAGGACATAAAACCTTGAAGGCACCACGGGCATTATGAGCTAAAAGCCCGCGATTGTTGTACACACCTCGGGCCAAAGCCCTCGGTTAGTACACTAACAATCTTGGGCTCTTATTTTGCTCATAATGCCCCTTGGTACCTTAATAACTATTAAAGCCCTGCCTTCGTTGGAAACACTAGGCCTTTTATGCGTTTGGGGGGAAATATCCCAAAATTTAAATAACTGTGCAACGTTGATAACCATGAAGAACGCCTATTTTCAAATTTTGTTGTGAAAAAACTTTGAATTTCCCTGAAGGTTTGATTCTGATATCATTTTACAATTTGCACTTTTCCGTTGCTTCGTAGTTATCCATTTTCAGATTGAAATGACAGCAGATTTATCTGTTGTCAAAATTCGCGAACTGTCAACGTCAAATTTGCGGCATTTGTAAATTCGTCATATCGTCTGACGTGTTCGCAGTAAAGAAAATCTCTCTTAGTACAGTCATTAAAAGGAAATGAAACGGATTTGCTTACAAAAGGTCATGAAGATTTTAAACTTGGTAGAAATGTCGACCCATATGTCCTAATGATGGCTCTTAATTTGCGACCTCGAATTCGCGAAAAAACTGCTTTTTCACACGAATTTTTTTACTTTATCTATTTTTACCTAATAAAATCACTATATATCCATTACATACAATGACACGTGGGACCCCAACACCCTGCACTGTTCCAATGAAGGTCCCCCAATAGGGCGGATCTACCCGACATGGACAATGCGGAAAGTTGGTCATTGGACTTGTGTTAAGGTGGAGCAACATTGTTAAAGTGACGGCATATTACTATATTTGTTATATTATGGTAAATGTCGTCATATGCTGTCATGTTTACAACGTTGGGTTACGTTTACACACATGCACAATGCCAGTCGTTTGTATCCGCCGAAGAATATTAATTTCCACATTGGAACTCATGTAAACCGCTACCGCATGTACGTGTTCAAATCTGCGCGAGATAAAGAGAAACTATACTGAGTACCAACCAAATCTTCTTTGTTCAAAGCATTCACGCCCATTGATCTATCTGAACAACAGAGCCGAAGCTTTCATGTTCTGGGCGGTGGATTTGTGTTGCACTGAGTGGTATGGCATCGCAACGATTCGTTCGGAACAATTTGTATACTTTATGTGGAATACGGCACTATGGATCAAACGCATGTATAGTTTTTGACGGTTATCCGGATAACTTCGATAGCATGAGCACGAAAAGCGCGGAAGGACATCGACGTTTCAGGTCGCAAACCTGATATCGTTTTCGATGAAGCAATGATTTCCACTGTTTCGCAAGAAAAGTTTCTGTCCACCGATTCAAACAAAAGGTTTTTAATTCCTATGTTAATGACGAAGTTTGAAGAGCATGGTTATACAGTAAAGCAATTCGTGGAGGATGCGGATTTGCTCATCGTCCAAACAGCGCTCGATATGTCCTCTTCATATCCGTTTGTTTATGTCGTAGGGGAAGACATAGATCTATTGGTTCTGTTAACCGCAAGGGCACGAGATCATGCCAATGTTTTTTTTGCGAAAACCAGCCAGAGGAAAGATTGCGCAACAGATATTTTCTGGGCAAAGCCTCAACTACAAGGATACCGTAGTGAAGAATTTTCAGTTTCTCCATGCATTCAGTGGTTGCGATACCACCTGTGCTCTGTTCAACCAGGGGAAAATCAAGTTTTTCAACCTCCTTCAAAAAAACGACAAGTTGGCTGATACTATTAAAATCTTTCAACATCCAGAAGCAGACGTTAATGCTCTCGCTACAGCTGCAGTGCATCACATGAAAACGACTCATTGGATTCCCTCCAATACGAATGTTTTGTGAAGGCTGTTTCCAAAAACAAATTTAACCTTGCCTCCCTGCCTCCCACAGAAGATTCTGCACGTCAGCATTGCCTACGGACATATCATCAAGTTCAGATGTGGAATGGCATTACGAAAAACCTGGAGGAATACGGTTGGCAGAAAACAACATCAGGGCTTGATGCTGTTCGCGCTACACAACAGCCAGCCCCCGAAATACTTCTCTAGTCAATTTCTTGCAGATGTAAAAAAGGCTGTGGGACGGCATGCGGGTGTCGGAAGATCGGGTTAAAATGGTCGGCACTCTGTTTCTGTTGCAATGGTGTAGCTTGCGAAAACATTCCTGACATTGTGGAAGATTCTGACGAAGAGGACGATAATGAGACTGCAGATATTCTTGACTCCTTACAAATGTACGAGGAGAATGAAAGAGAAGAAGCAGAGGCTGGTGACTCGGAAAAATCATTCGCGCCAAAACTATTGCAACGTGCAAAGCTGCGGAAAAGCAAGTAGGTAATCAATTCGACTGTGGATTAGGCCTACTGGGGAAACTACGTAAAAAAACGCGCCGATGCACTCTACCTCATGGGTTGTGTAAAAAAGAGTTGCAATATGTATTGGTTTTAATAATGTTTCTGTACAACAAACTATAGATAAGTTAATTTGTGAGAAAACTGTTGAAAATACAGAGTTTTTTGCGAATTCAAAATGTTCGTTCTATTTCTAAGCCCTTTAACTCGAAAACTATCCATCTGACAAAAAATATTATTGGTATTGTGTAGTAGCAAATTTTATTCTCTTTAATTTATCATAAGAATTTATTTGCATAGGATTAACAGGAACGGAGTTATAGGCCAAAAACTGTTTTTGGGTGCCATTTTTCCAAGATGGCGGCGCAAGCGGCGACCTCCGGAGGTCGCAAATTAAGAGCCATAGTTAGGGCATACAGGTCGACATTCCTGCCAAGTTTCAAAACTTTATGACCTTTTGTAACCTAAAATATTATAATGACTGGACTATCTGTACTATAACTGTAAATTGTAAATTTTTTTCATAACAAACACGTTCGTTATGATAACGACCGGCTTTCGTATGTAGGCGTGGGAAAAGCAAATAATGGCGAATATTTGTTGCCATGACAACGGTCGGGAATAGATTTTATTCGCAACCATATATGTAATGTTAACATTCCTGACCTCATTTGAGTGGGGGAAGTCGTACATTTCAGCCCGCTACTTCCCGCACTCACTTCCCGCTCAAGTACATTCCCGACCGCTGCGTAGGGACACTGGGAATCCCGTTGATCCATTCATGCGCGTCACAACCTGACGTATCATAATATAATAATTTTTCCAATTGTTGTTTAGAATAATAGAATAAAGTGGTTGCGAATAAAATAGTATACAAACCTCGACAGGAAGTTTCCTTAGTCTCGAGATAATAGCTGATTTCGACGCTTCGTGTCTCAATCAGCTAACTAATCTCTCGACAGTAATGAAACACTTCCCATCTCGGACTTTAATATACTATTATTCGCAATCACACTGTAATATGTCAATTTCATGACATGTCAACAGCTGGGAACTAGATGATTACTGAAACTAGCCGGGAAATTATTATATACCCCGAAAAATATTACATACCTGAAGACTGGGTTGTTTTCATGGTAACAAAAATATTTGCTACATCAAGATATCTGTTATTCAGAATTCAATTATAGTTATTTTTAAAATTAGATGATTGCGAATAAAATAGTATACATACCACGGTGAAAAGTTTCATTCCTGTCTCGAGATAAAGTTGACCTCGACGCTACGCGTGCCGGTTAACTACTTAATCTCTCGACAGGAATGAAACACTTTCTACCTCGGTATGTAATATACTATTACTTCCCACCCGCTGTCATGGTAATCTACTTCACGCCAGTAGTTCGAAGTAAAAGTTGATAATGGCTCATTTTCCAATTTTTTAAAAGTCAGTAATGACCTTATTACATACATGGTTGTGAATAAAATAATTTGTAGGGAGTTACCACATAAACCGTGGACAGTTTCTAGAAAACTGCAGAATCCGCAGTCAATTCTCCGTTAATATTAATTATTATTAACCGTGTTTCTCTAGTAACTTTAACTAAAATTGTAAGGGAAGCAAGCAAAAGGAGGGGAATTTGCTTCAGATTTTGCAGTTTAGTCACAGTTTCTTGTGCTATTCAATACTGAATGATCTTCAAGAAAAAGTGCATGAAGGAGGACGAAGAGGGGCCTTTCGAAATTTACAAGAACTTCGTGGAAAATAAAGCAATTGTGTATAAATTTCATAGGAAGATTACCTATTCTACAGTTTAAGCGAAAACTAAGAATTGTTTCACTTCAAAATGGCCGTCCAATCTAACACAATTTCCTATAGAAAACTGGAAACGTTTTGATGTGCTTCCGAAAAAGACAATTTTGTTCTTGATCTTTTAGTATCACTTGTACACTAGTATTTCTGCTATCAATAGACCTCGCGTAGCTCCACTTTTCATACCCCATAAGCTCCGCACTGATATAAAATGTGTACCCCCAGATACCTCTTTCCCTGGAATTTTTGGTTAGATACTAACTATGCAGTATCACTTATGAGTAGAGAGCGGATTTGTAAGCATAAAAAAAATGAAAAATAAGCGCTTAAAAAAGCACAAATATTTTACAAAAAAGCTGTATTTTAAGCACAACGTTTTTGTTAAAAACGGTTGAAATGGACTACTTTGCAACTTTTTTAGCGGTATGTTGGACTGAATCAGCATCCTACATAATTCAAAATTAAATTCAAATTTCTCATCTTAACGAGATGTGGTTGCAATAAATTCTTGTACAGTGTGTTCTTTGGCGCTTGAAATTTCTTTTTTCGTTGTATGTATAAAGCTGTTTTCACATGTTGAAGCACATTGTACTTCTTGTCACCTTGAATCTAAAAAATCTGGTGTGATACAAGCACACAACTTCCTTTTACAGTGATCTTATAATTAGCCAAAAATTTGATTTTACAATTTTAAGCATTTGTCAAACATTTTCCAAATTACAAATTCTACAAAAACTGTACAAAATAGAGCGTTAGGTGAAGAGACAAATTTTCTCTAGAATTCTCTGAATTCAAAAATGTAATAATATACCGGGTGTTCTATTTAAAATAGGATTTGATAGAGAAAGTAGAAAAAAAGAAGAGAAACCCATTTTAGAAGTATTGAACTGGAAAATCACTTATCTCACTTCAATACACATTAAAAATGTAATAAAAATATGAAGTTTAAAAAAAATCGTCAAAGCCGTTTTTGAAAAAATCGAAAAAACCTGAAAATCACAAGAGTAGACATCTACTTCCGGTTAAGCGATTTTCTTCAAAAGCTTGCTGTCGCATCTACATATAGTACACAAAACTTATATATGAAGTTTCAACGCCATACCTCTTTTCGTTTTCGACATATTCTGTTCACAGACAAACAGACAGACAGACCAATGAAAAAAAATATGTTTTTTGGGATCAGGGGACTCTAAAACGTGAAGATCTGTTGAAAACTCAATTTCGAATTTTTGGGGTGAATCCAATACTTCCTTTATTGTAAAAGGAAGTAAAAATATTGCTTTTAATTACTAATGTTTTTTCCAACATTAAGTTACTTACAGTTTTTATGCAAGCTCTACAAAATATTTTGTTTTCACTTTTGAGTTCCTAGAAACCCCTAATCGACTCAATTGGCGTTTTTGATTTAGGCATTTTTAAAATATAAATTAACACAGCACAACATCGACAGTTGCAGTAAGACTGTTGCATTAGCATTTTTTATTTTAATGTGACAAGTCACAGTGTTGCAATTACAGCCTTTGTTATTTATTTTGACGGCCTGATTCATGGCAGATGAATCATGGCATATAGAAGTTTGCACAATTTATTAAGGGATGTGATACGATTTAAAAAACAGCATTGAACATGCGAACTATTTTAAATATGCATAAAACGGTAAAAATATATTAATTAAGTACAACTTTTGTAACATTTAAAACAGCATACTTAAAAAAGCGTTTAATATGCATATAAAATTAAATATGCGCAAAACCACAAAATAAGCCAAAAAAGCATAAAAAATATATGTCAAATAATTCCAATTTTCTATTTAGTGACACATTATCAAAAATTCTGAGCTGATATTAACCATTAGAAATCCGCTCTCTACTTAAGAGTAAGAGGGAACTGTCATCTGTGAAAATGATCATCATTTTTAGAGAAATTGTTCAACATTTTTTGGGGTATTTGGGCCTCCAACAACGAACGCTGCATTGCAGTGAAACCAAAGTCTGGTACCATTGTTTCAAAGGTTCATAGAACATCTTCGTAAAGATTCATGGAAGTTTGTCTATATGCAATTCGTCTCTACCCTCCCCTACTCCCTCCAGATATCCCTTCCTTGAATTTTTGGGTAGATTCCCCCTATTATCACTTTCCTCGTAGGATGAGGATTTTAACCGATATTCTGCTCGGAAGACGGCTAAAACTACAATTTCGAACTTTTTGGGAAAAATATCCAATTTTTAAAGCGTTCTATCTTGGACATATTAAATCTACGAAGCTTATGTTACACTCAAATTATAGAACATTTTGTCTATTTTAAAAAGGTATAGGACAACGTCTTCCGTAGGACGTACATTTTAGAAGTAATAAGACAAAAAAACTGAAAAAAGTCAGAAAAAAAAAGGTTTTTCGAGCACCACGCAGTTAGCACAGGTCTTTCGAAGCTACAAGCTTGGTTTTACACTAATGGTATATATTAGTGATGGGCATAACCGGACAATTTTCATAACCGAATTATTTGCATTCGAATCATATTAATAACCGAATGATTATTTGAATAATCATTCGAATAAATTCAGCCGGTTTGTCGGTTGGCGGTTCACCGTCATCTGCATCGACATCGGTTCACCGTCATCTGCATCGACATCGGTTCACCGTCATCTGCATCGACATCGTAACTTTCAGATAGCAGAGGAACCAAAACATAATATGTACGGTCGGCGCCTTAGAAATCGGGACACGTAATATGTTCTAGTATTTTGAGTATTCTTGCTCCGGTTACTTCATTAATGTGAGATGGCATTTCATAATTGACAAACAATAAACAATCTGACGTAACAATTAAAACCATAATATCTGTAAAAACCCAGTTTATACACTTAAAAAATACATGCAAAATATAGCATAATAGTGTGTAGTGCCCGATTTCTAAGGCGCCGACCGTACATTATGTGTTATGTATTGGAAATTAAGAGGTATTTATTAAGAAGTGTAGAAAGAAAGAAATATGCCGGACTGCTTGCTAATCGCAATAAAAAGTGGTAAAACGTTTATCTTGTTTTAAACCTTTGGAGATGTAAGCAAATAAAAAATTGTTTTATAACTTGATGCGTTTGCAGTTTTCAGGCGTTCAGGTTTCAGATCCCAAGAATTTGATAATGTTTATGATAGGAGGTAGTTACGCGATAACCAAATGGTGTTTTCAATACAACCTGCTTTGTTTATGAGTTATGACGTATTTATACAATATGACAATAAATATACGATACCAAAATTAAGAGTATCGTATCAGTTGCAATTTAAATGACAATTGCTGCAAATGTCACTCCGATCTTTTATCGACACCTTCTCGTTAAAAGTATGCAATAACCGTGTTAAACAAGATTTTTACTACCGAGCAAAATAATTTTGTTTGCAACCTCTATAACCGTCCATACGAACAAGGCAGAAATAACGGACCAAGTATCAAGTACGTTAAATTTCAATTTCTAGAGAATGGGAACGATGGAAAACAACATTTTCAATGAAAATCCCCGAGTCAGTCGCAATTGCGAAATTGAGAGGGCGATCCTACAGTTTTTCCAAAATTTACGTCAACCTCTATTTAGAAATTACCTATGTAGGCAATCTTCAAGAATGCTTGGAAGGGAACTATGCTTGCAAAGGGGTGGTGGTCACGTGGAGCATGTCATACGTCAATACAATAGACATCAAAACTGGAAATATTAAAGTGATAGTTGTTAAACACAACAAATTAAGTTTGAAAACTTCGGTATCCTATATTTATTGTCATACTGTATTTACAGAATTTTGAGCACTGCGTAGGTCGCTGACATATGGCACGTAGTACCTTTGAATAGAGGTTTTATATTCAAAGCGTAGTACGTATCAGCATGAGGTTATTTTTCATTCAAATACTTGAAACGAAAACCGAGTTACATAGGTTATTTCAATAACCGGATAACCGGTTATTTTTCATTCGAATAAGCCCATCACTAGTATATATCCTAACAACATCCCAAAAAATCAGGACTGTGCAATTTTTGCGACCTAACGCGATTTTTGTGTCTACGGTGACTGGTCTATAGGTGATGTCGAAACTGTTTCTTCTACAGGGAACTTCGAAATCAAAACAGCATGGGAGTTTGTTTGACATTACCGTCACTCTTTTTAGTATGTAAACTGGATATTTACGAAAACAATCGTAAAATTATTTTCCTGACTACTCAGGAATAGCTATTAACATATCTAGGAATGTTATGAGTATCATAACTGCCGCAGATGTTGTATTGAAATCCAAGCTCGCAGAGCGAGGATTTTAAAACATCTGAGGCTGTTATGATTCATAACATCCGTGATTTGTTCAATAGTTTATCGGTTGCGGTATGGTTATGGTTGCCATGTACGGTAATGGACTATTACCGTACAGATCAGTTATGATTTAGTTACCAGCCTACTTTTGTATATGTAAACAAGGGATTAATATCCTGCAACCGATAAAGTACTTTACCTGACTCAAATAAATAACTACAACTAGATCTACTAAAAACAGTCATGAAAATACTTTACCTGACTCAAACTATAGCTCTTTTAACGAAATTTCAGTATCACGTGATCTATGGCTTCATAATCATACCATTATTATAACAAGATAAAATGTGTTACGATACGTAATTTCATTGTTAGGTATTTTTGAACTGTATAGTTACTTTTCTGGCCTGGGTTGCTACAGTTAGAGTTCCCGTTCCTCAATGACACTGAACTCGTATGGCTGTTTAAGTACTCACTAACGCTCGTACTCAAACTAGCCATACTTGTTCAGGAAAACATCATTTTTCTAAACTAGTTCTGTAATATACTAGTAATGAAAATTACATTATTCAGCAACATGTTCTGGCCGTCAAGACTAGACACCTACCCAGCAAGCTTACGAGTAAAGAGGGCCCAGAGAACCACTATGTGGTTAAAAACAGGCCACTGTGAGGAGGAAGAAGAAGAAACAACGTGTTTCTTGTATTATGCATTATTTGAGTACAACATCGGTTGTTTCGACCCAATCTTCGTTTCGTCGTGAATTTAATAGTCATGATGCACTATCGCGCAATACCATTTTGGCATGGTAGTAGCAGTGGCTTACTGAAGGTAATATTGAGAACAAAAAATCCACTGTTGCACTTAATGTTAAACAAACTCTCATACTATTTTGATCAGAAATCGCAAACCAATTCAAAATCTGGCCACAAATAAAAGATTTATTCGATACCAAAGACCATCAGGAAATTTTAGAATTCCCTGTATTTCTAATAAGAATCCATTGTCACTTCAACTTATAGAATACGGGGGGGGGGGGGGGGGAGGGAGCACCCTGTTCATAATAGATTCTTGAATTTACTAATAACGTAATTTTGTTTTACTATTTCTATCCATAATATACATATACGTGACTGGATATAGTGCAATTTTGGTTAAATCTGTAATATCTGCAGCGGTTATATTTTTGATTATTTCCTTCATATCCATAATAATGCGTGATCACTATGGTTTCTGTCAGTCTAATAATGACAAAAATTCAAACGTCAAAATATGTGTCAAAATGTAATCGCTTATACATAATTTTAACATGATGATTAAAGGTGCTTTACGAACTGAATTTTATCCATTTATTCAGGAAATAATCACTCCGAACATCCCGCGTGCATGTAAACTAGCCTGAATAAATTTTGACGATTTTCGTCAGAATGGTTTGCTCAGAAGAAATATATCTCGTAAATTTTCTTGTTGAGCGGCAAATTTACTTGACAAACTTCTTAGCAAAACATTCTGACAGAAAACGTCAAAATTTAATCGGCTATTTTAATGCACTTGGGATATTACTGTTGATTATTTCCTTCATATCCATAATAATGCGTAATCACTAGGGTTTCGGTCAGTTTAATAATGATTATTTCCTTCATATCCATAATAATACGTAATCACCATGGTTTCTGTCAATTTAATAATGACTAAAATTCAAACGTCAAAATTTAACCGCGGTTAAATTTATGTCAAAATTTAATCGCTTGTGCATAATTTTAACATGGTTATTAAAGGTGCTTCACCAACTGAATTTTATCTATTTATTCAGGAAATAATCACTCCGAACATCCCTCGTGCATGTAAACTAGCCTGAATAAATTTTTAAGATTTTCTGTCAGAATGTTTTGCTCTGAAGAAATATATCTCGTAAATTTTCCGCTTCAAAATCCCTCGTGCTGCGCACTCGGGATTCTTGTTGAGCGGCAAATTTACTTGACAAATTTCTTAGCAAAACATTCTGACAGAAAACGTCAACATTTAATCGGCTATTTTAATGCACTTGGGATATTACTGTTGATTATTTTTGTATTGTTCATAGCGGCAGTCCTGAACTTACCGCATTTATTTTGTTTACGAGAAAGGGAGGCAGCATATTCCACATTATAGTTCGACGTATTTTCGTCGAATTACCGTAAAAAATTTGTCGATGGCGTCATATAATGACGACCTTAATAAATAAATAAACGGATTTTTCCCAATACATGAAAGAATCCAGAAAAATACGCTGTTATTATCAAGCTAAAAATAATAATTTGTCCAAATACACGTGCCATGGTGCAACCTAGATTTTATGATGGCAAAGTACAGTACTTCAGTAAGATAAAGCAAAATTAATAAATTGTAATAAACAACCATTGAATTACATTTCATTAACTCGCCTTCTTGTATGGATGTGGCGTATATTAGTTAGTTTCATAATATTATTGGGTTATTTTGCTGTTTTGTAGCGTTTTTTCAAGTGTATTTAGTTTATTTAACTGATTTTGAAAATCATTGTTTGTTTTACTCTTTTACCAGTGTAAGTCTACAATAATTTCCTTTTCTTATCATTATATTGTTAATCAATCACCATAGCTTTTGGGAACAGAATAAGAACATTTTAGAAAATAATTTTTACAGAAATTGCATTTGTAATTCATAAACTTAAGTAACAACTGCACATATTAAAGTTGATATTGCAAATATAAGTTCCTTATCAAGCTGAAACATACATTTAAAACGAGACGCAAAACCATTATCTATTCTTACAACAAAGTTTATCCGTTGCTTCTAAACGGGTTACAGTTTAAATCAATTTTTATGTTTCTCTTGTAACTAAATGTGCTGGAACCAAGAAATGGCTGGTGTATAATTATTTTCCTCTATCTTACAAAGCTGTAGGGAAGTGGTACGTTAACTAATACTTTGTAACTATAATAATATTTTGTTTACATGTTGTTGTCAGAACTGATAAGAGCATCTAACGATTTTTCCACTACTAATAGCTTTAGATATAACGGATCATAATTTATCTTGTTTTAATTCGACAAATTAATTTTCTTGACCTACAGTGATAATAACATTTATGTCTTACTAGTACATTATTGGTTGTTTATAACAAGAGATCAATAAAAAAATCAATTAGTGTAGGCTGTGATATGTGTTATACGTTTGGCAGTACTGAAGTGTATTGTCAGTTATGTCAAATTCGATATTAGTAGGTTAGGTTTTGCTTGTTATTTGACACAGACTAACGTAAAACTTAACCTGCAAATCTCGAATTTGACATCGACTGACAATACATTGCAGTACTGCCAAACATATAACACATATCACAGCCTACCCTAATTGGTTTTTTATTGATCCCTTGTTACTTGTGACACGAAATATACTTGTGACAATGGTTGATTATCCACTTTTTTATCCATTATTTAAGTTATTGACACACGCTAGTAAATAATAAAAATAATTAATTAAACCTCATTCTGAGTTTCGCTCATCTGGCACTGAAAAACAAAAAGAAGTTTCTTCTCACAGTGCAACTGTTTCTCAATAACTAAAATTATCAGAACAGCCCTTGTATGTCATGAAAACGACTTTAAACGTCGTTAAAATGGCTTTCAACGCGGTTCAAACGATCCAATTGACCTTAAATCTTTTATATCGATCTCCTAATTTTTTTTAATTTGGGATGTTTAGTGGTAATTGTGAGTAAGTTTGCAAAACCTTGTAACTGTAAACTCACGTCAAATATACAGTGTCCGCGGATTGAGTTCACATCAAGTGTAAATAATAACAAATATTCGACTTAGAAGCTGATATTCTAAGATTCGTTTCTGCTTCTTCTCAAACCAATATTTTGAGAAAATCAATCAAATTAATTAATATACAGGGTGTTTTTCGAATCGATTTTTTAAAAATGGCCAAGAGTAAACTACCTTTATTAGAAGAGATAACAAAAAAATATTAAGAAAAGTTGTTTAGAATGAAGAGGAATGGCAGACTCTCAATTTTCAAACAAGTCGGCCTACTTTATTTTTTAAATTTTCTTGGATTTAATGACCTAATGAGCGTTTTGATTGACATCTCGAAATTATCTGCTCAACGTGTGTGTTCTCTAGCCCATATCTTAATGTTGAAGTGACTTTTTACTGCCTTTTGACTGATTTATGAAGCAACAGCTGGTCGTTTGCGAACGGATTGAACTTCAGCTGCAAACTTGTGCGTGTTCTGTATCTGTTAGGTTCTTTCTTTGTCATGATTAAAGCCTAACCTAATTGCAAAATATTACTTTAATAATTCTTGAGTTAAAGCAAAAATAGGTAAAACTGTACATTTTAAAGATGCTCACCCTGTATATATTTGACCGAAAGTATATTCGGTTTCAAGCAAGCTAGACATCGAATCTGCATGCACAATATTGCCAGCTTCCGACAAATAGTTTTTGAGCTATGCAAGCGTTAAATTATTCACGGACAGACAGACAGACGGAATTGAGAAAACTTGATTTTCGCCATAAACCACCCTGAAACGTGAAGTTCTGAATAAATCTCGGAAAGTGAGTTTTTCACGATTACAATACTTGGTCTTATAGACGAGGGAAGTAGAAGTTAAAGTTAAAAGATGTTTAGCACTTAAACTGTCCGTTTTGTGGTATCATTGGATTGAGAAAATTATGTTGATTTTAAAAATGCAATAATATAGAGGCCGCGCTATTTGAAAATCAAAAGTTGTTATCACGCAGAAACCGGGAGCGGAAAAAGATTGATTGGTATGTCAGGAAGTGGAGTTCCTTAGGTGCATACGATGTTATGGGTAATGGTAATGGTATTTACGCGCAAATGTCAATTTACAAATAAACAAAATGCAATCGCCTGGATTCGAACTCGGGCTCCCAGGCTCGCTATCACGTGTTCGGACAGGTCGAATTCGATTACCAATATTGCTAGTCCGCCGCTTTAATTGTTAGACCACGCCGGCAGAGCAGTTGGGTCGCTTCTGGCTCTATATAAGGAACGTGTGGATAGTTACATATTTCATTTTACGATATTTACCCTGTATCTCTGCTCCATTTTCACTTAAGGTAAAAACATAACCTGCAAATTATTAATTTTATCTATTCGTGTGTTAAAGCAGAAATAGGCAACATTTTATTTTTTGAAGGTACGCACCCTGTATATATTTGACAGAAAGTATATCGAGTTACGAGCCAGGTAGACATATAATCCGCATGCAAAGTATCGTGTTTCTCAAATAAATACGTGTTGAGCTACACCTCCAACAGACGGACAAACGGTGAGATGGACAGACAGACATACAGACGGACAGATAAATGGATAGACAGACAGACGGGAATTGAGAAAACACGTTGTGTGATCTCTCGATCTGAAAAAATCTCCGAAGACAATTTTTTTACGGATGCAATACTTCCTTTGTCATTTAGACCAGGGGAGTAAAAAAAGGATGCACTATCATCGTGCTACACCCGGTATGGCCACATTATACCTATGTTTTGGCTGTCTGGAGGTAACGCAATATGACTTAGTCAGGGGTAGTGGTGCCCGGTCATGATTCTGCCCGGTGCGGGGTTCGGAAATGCTCCATTTTTTAAAAGCATTAAATGTTAATTAAATGAAATTGGTATAAAGCTTTTTCGCCCACGTGTAAAATTTGCTCATAGTTAGTTACGAGGTTTTGTAGTTTATGCATCGATATACGACTTCTCAGCTCATTAGAATTGACCTTCAATCTAATAAAAAGAGCTTATATCAGGTTGATACGATGCTGAATCAAATTTAAATGATTTATTTTTGTTTAAATAGTTAAAGTTTGTTTAAACACCTTGTATCTCTTTAAAACGATTGGTTTATAGATACTAATGATACAAGTTTGATTATAAGCATCTTAACGAAACGAGTCTCGTTAAGTGCCATAAGCAAACGTGTATTCTTCAATATTTTATCTTCATCAATAAATTCTGGTTCAATTGATTTTTTTATATAAAAAGAGTGCGGTAATGAAACTCTTAGCGATACCAAAATTAATTTGATTAATAGTCCATAACAATACCGGTGAAGATAATAGATATTAGCCATAAAAGTTTGATTATGAGTATCTTAAAGAAACGAGTTTGATTGCCAAAACGATAAGGTGAGCCTAGTTTTGAGACAATCAAACGACTCTCGTTAAGTGCTATAAGCAAACGTGGATTGTTCAATATTTTATCTTCATCAATGAATTCTGGTTCGATGTTTTTTTATATAAAAAGAGTGCGGTAATGAAGCTCTTAACGATATTAAAATTAATTTGATTAATAGTCTATAACAACACCGATGAAGATAATAGATATTAACGATAAAAGTTTGATTATGAGTATCTTAAAGAAACGAGTTTGATTGCCAAAACGATAAGGTGAGCCTAGTTTTGAGACAATCAAACGACTCTCGTTAAGTGCTATAAGCAAACGTGGATTGTTCAATATTTTATCTTCATCAATGAATTCTGGTTCGATGTTTTTTTATATAAAAAGAGTGCGGTAATGAAGCTCTTAACGATATTAAAATTAATTTGATTAATAGTCTATAACAACACCGATGAAGATAATAGATATTAACGATAAAAGTTTGATTATGACTATTATGAGCATCTTAAAGAAACGAGTTTGATTGCCAAAACGGTACGGTGAGACGAATTTTGCGGCAATCAAACGAGTCTCGTTAAGTGCTATAAGCAAACGTGTATTGTTCAATATTTTATCTTCATCAATGAATTCTGGTTCGATGTTTTTTATAATATCCATTACCTAGGTGAGAAGCTCTTAATGATACTAAAATTAATTTGGTTAGCGGTCTATAACTACACCGATGAAGATAATAGATATTAACGATACAAGTTTGATTATGAGCATCTTAACGACACGAGTTTGATTGCCAAAAACGAGGCGGTGAGCCGAGTTTTGAGGCAATCAAATGAGTCTCGTTAACTGCCATAAGCAAAACGTGTATTGTTCAATATTTTATCTTCATCAATAAATTCTAGTTCAACGTATTTCTTTATACAAAAAGAGTGCGGTAATATTCATTACCGCACTGAGTGCGGTAATAAAGCTCTTAACGATACTAAAATTAATTTGGTTAAGAGTCTATAACAACACTGATGAAGATAAAACCATTAAATCTCCTTTAACCGACTATTTTTAGTCTTGTTAAAAAGACGATCAATTGAGTTTAGACGATCTCATTAAAAAAAACTTAAAACGATATTAACTCTAATTTCTGAGATTAGCCGTTGTTTAAAAAATTAAATTTTGTTTAAGGCATATTAATGCATTTAAAACATTTAAACGATTACTTTCTCTTTCATCTTGTTAAATACAGCTGGTTGTACGTAATCTTAAAATCACTTTTAATATTATTAAAACGAGTTTTACATTGTGAAAATGACGTTTATTCCAATTTAAACTTCTAACTTCGTTTAAAAAATGACTTTTATCTCATTAAAATGGATTACATTTTTTAAACAACTTTTAACCGTTGTAGATTTTTTAAAAATAAAGTAGCTCTTAATCTATACAAAAGCTTTGCCTCGTTTTATTGTCATTTACTTACCAAGGGCATAGCAAGGCGTTTATGGGCGGCGGCGTGAAAATTAGAGCAGTCGCAGTCTAGGAACTTAACAGCACAAGGGTCATAAACTCTTACTGACACACCAAATTATTTGATTCTAAGACACCTAAGCGGACCGTAAAATAAAACATTACGTCCTCAAATATTGTGTATAAATTGATCAATTCAACCCGGTCGTACAGCAAGTGTTTAGGTTCATGAAATGCGGTTATACCGACAAGAATTCGTTGTAGTAGTGTAAACGGAAAGTAATTGCTGTTTTCTTCGTGGTTCAGGCAGTAATAATCTTTTCTTATTTAATTAACAGCCGTAAATAAAATAAAACTTGTGATATAATAATTCCTCGATTCTTTGAAAATGGTGTAATGGTCACCGAAAATCTGGTTTGCGTGGCATTTTATTACACCACGACAATGCATCTCCGCATAAGACTACACAAACTTTAAAATTTCTTACACGAAACTGGTTCAGCTGTTCACTTACTCCCTTATCTTGCCTCCAAAGATTACAAAAAGCATACGTGGTGAGAGATTTTCTGACGCAAATACCGTGGTTGAGGATGTTTGACCACCTTCCAAAGATGGAATTTTCTGCCTGTTTGATTCAGTGGTACATATATATTTAGATAATTATTTAATCACCCGGTGTTTTTATTTGGCGTAGCTCAATAACCAAGTTTCAAAAATTAAGCTGCAAAGTGCGGTCAGCAGTTTAGTCCAGTCGTTGAAGGTTTTCCGCTCAGAATTCTTTGAACCTTGGCCGATTGACGTGAAATTTGGTGAGTGGTTAGGGGATGGCTCAAGGAGCAAAAGTGACATAGCGCCGATGTGCGCTTTTACCCTGAGAGTGGATGCCACCTCTTCTCGGGGGTGGAAATGTGTTTACTCAAAATAACCCCGGAAATGGATAGAGGGACAAATTATAAGTAAATAATGTTCTATATAGTTTTTTCGATAGATCGATATTTTTTGAGCTATTCGCGATTGAAAACTTAGATTTTTTGTAATAAAAATGTATGTTTTTTGACGGTTTTTCGCGAATAAGTCGAAAACTTCGCGTTTTATCAAATAAGTTCTAATAACCAAAAATGAAGCTTAGAAAACAGGAAAGAGATTGGTTTTTCTATGATTGCTCTAGGTCCAAAACCAAAGAAGTTATGGCTCGTCGAAGAAGATTTTTTTTGCAACAACTTGGTTTGAAGTAATCAACGTTAATTAACGAAAACCCGATGCATTTTTCGGGAAAAACTTATAGAACATTTTTTGTAGTGATTGAAAAGACCTTTAAAATGAGTATTGTTAAAAGTCGATTGCACTATAACTAAGCGAGTTACGATGCAAAAACGGTGGGTTACTCGAATTTTTGAAAAAAAAATGAGCGATAAAACCCCAGCCGTTCCACTAGAATTGATATTGACCATTATCCCTTTACAAATTACTTTATTTTAGTATTACTTATGTAACCCAAAAGTTTGGGCGGGTTAGAATGCGTATTTTTCGAAAAAAATATGATGAAAATGGAAAATGTATTTTTCAAATTTCTTAAAAAAATACCTTATTTTGAAAATACCCAAAACTAAAGAAAAAAACGTAAAAAATGATATAGTACAAAAATGTCGATTTTTTCTTAACGAACATTTTAGTTTTTTTTAAATTTCTGTGGGAAAAAAAATAACGGAGATATAAATGTTAGAAGTTTGCATTATAGTGCGCGGACCACCCCTCCCGAGCCTTTCAACCCTTTACTTTTTGAATATGCAAAGTCTGAGCATGTCGAAAAACTTTTGGATTACATGAGTAATACTAAAATAAAGTAATTTGTAAAGTAGGCCAGTCGATAAGTCTTTTAAAATGGCTGTTAGCGGGAGTAATTTCGGACAAGCTGGAATACATTTTAATCTGTTCTGTTGGGACTCAGAAAATATATATTAATTTTGCACCCCTTGACAGGCCCGGATTTAACCGCAATGCTTAAAAAAAGGTCTAAATTTTTATATTTTTCCTAATATTAGTAAATATCTCGATTAGTATCAACTTTTGAGCAAAATACGTAGTTGTCAAAATTAAAGAAGAGTAAATTCTCTACAAAAAATGTTCTATGCATTTTTGTCATACATTCGTTTGTTTCGAATTCATAGGCGTCGAAATATAATTTTTTTCGAGCATTTGCTTGTTACTTTCTTTTACGATAAAAGAAGTATTGGGTTCACCCCAAAAATTCGAAATTGAGTTTTCAACAGATCTTTACGTTTTAAAGTCCCCTGAACCCAAAAAACATGTTTTTGTTCATTGCTCTGTCCGTGTGTCTGTCTGTCTGTGTGTCTGTTTGTGAACAGAATATCTCAAAACGAAAAGACGTATGACGTTTAAACTGCATATATAAGTTTTGTGTACTATCTAGATGCGACAACAAGCTTTTGAAGAAAATCGCATAACCGGAAGTAGGTGTTTACTCTTGTGATTTTTCAGTTTTTTTCGATTTTTTCAAAAACGGTTTTAACGATTGTTTTTAAACACTACATTTTTATTACATTTTTAATGTGTATTGATGTGAGATAGGTGATTTTCCAGTTGAATACTTCTAAAGTGGGTTTCTTTTGTTTTTTTTTCAATTTTTTTTATTAACTCCTATTTTAAATAGAACACCCAGTATATTATTGCACTCTTGAATTCAGCTTAAAATTTTATAGAAAATTGGTCTCTTGAACTAACGCTCTATTGTGTACGGTTTCTGTACAAATTGCAGTTTTTGAAAATTTTTGACAAATGCTTGTATGTATGTATAATACTTGCGGTGTAGAAGCTGGTACTTTATGTGCTTGCACCTGGCGGTACAATGCTCAACTTGCCCCGGATTCGGGATACAAAGTTAAAGATTAAAAATCAAATTTTGGTTAATAGGCCAGTCGATAAGTCTTTTGAAATGGCTGTTAGGGGGAGTAATTCCGGACAAGCTGGAATTAATTTTAATATGTTTGATTTCGTGTTAAGAAATATCTTTTAAAATTGCACCCCTTAGAAAGCCCGGATTTGGCTACCATCTTGAAAAAAGGGCAGATTTTTTTTTCATTATTTGTAAATATCTAGGTTAGTATCAACTTTAGAGTGAAATATATCGTTATCAAAATTGAAGGAGGGTAAATTATCTACAAAAAATGTTCTATACATTTTTATTGTGCGACTATTTCTTTCGAGGTTATAAGCGGCCAAAGCTGGATATTTTAAGAGCATTTGCTGATTTTCTTATTGCATTCATTAATACTAAAAAAAAATCTGGTGTGATACACGCACACAACTTCCTTTCATAGTGATTTTATAATTAGCCAAAATTTGATTTTTAATCTTTAACTTTGTATCCCGAATCCGGGGCAAGTTGAGCATTGTACCGCCAGATGCAAGCACATAAAGCACCAGCCTATATACCGCAAGGTAAAACGAGGTTATCGATTATACATACATACAAAGGTACATACATTCAAGCATTTGTAAAAAAATTCCAAAAATTGCAATTTGTACAGAAACCATACAAAATAAAGCGTTAGTTCAAGAGACAAATTTTCTCTAAAATTTTAAGAATGTAATAATATACTGAGTGTTAATAAAAAACATTGGAAAAGAAAACAAAAGAAACCCATTTTAGAAGTATTCGACTGGAAAATTGCCTAGCTCACATCAATACACATTAAAAATTTTATAAAAATGTAAAGTTTGAAAAAAATCGTTGGAGCCGTTTTTGAGAAAAATCCAAAAAAACTGAAAAATCACAAGAGTAAACACCTACTTCCGGTTATGCGATTTTCTTCAAAAGCTTGCTGTCGCATTTAGATAGTACACAAAACTTATATATGAAGTTTCAACGTCATGCCTCTTTTAGTTTTGAGATATCCTGTTCACAAACAGACACACAGACAGACAAACACACAGACAGAGCAATGAACAAAAACATGTTTTTTGGGTTCAGAGCACTTTAAAACGTGAAGATCTGTTGAAAACTCAATTTGGAATTTTTAGGGTTGTTCCAATACCTCTTTCATCGTAAAAGAAAGTAACAAGCAAATTCTCGAAAAAAAAAATATGTTTCGACGCCTATGAATTCGAAACAAGCGAATATATGAGAAAAATGTATAGAACAGTTTTTGTAGAGAATTTACTCTTCTTTAATTTTGATAACTACGGATTCTGCTCAAAAGTTGATACTAATCGAGATATTCACTAATATTAGGAAAAATATAAAAATTTAGACCTTTTTTTAAGCATAGCGGTTAAATCCGGGCCTGTCAAGGGGTGCAAAGTTAATATATATTTTCTGAGTCCCAACAGAACAGATTAAAATTTATTCCAGCTTGTCCGGAATTATTCCCGCTAAAATGTACTTGTCGACTGGCCTAAAGGGATAATGGTCAATATCAATTCTGGTGGAATGGCTGGGGTTTTAGCGCTCATTTTTTTTTAAATTCGAGTAGCCCACCGTTTTTGCATCGTAACTCGCTTAGTTATAATGCAATACTCATTTTAAAGGTCTTTTCAATCACTACAAAAAATGTTCTATAAGTTTTTCCCAAAAAATGCATCGGTTTTTCGTTAATTAACGTTGATTACTTCAAACAACCAAGTTGTTGCAAAGAAAATCTTCTTCGACGAGCCATAACTTCTTTTATTTTGGACCTAGAGCATTCATACAAAAACAATCTCTTTGCTGTTTTCTAAGCTTCATTTTTGGTTATTGCAACTTATTTGATAGAATGCGAATTTTTGGACTTATTTGCGAAAAACGGTCCATAAATATGCATTTTTATCACGAAAAATCTAAGTTTTCAATCGAGAATAGCTCGAAAAATATCGATCTATCGAAAAAACTATATAGAACATTTTTTAGAATTTGTCCCTCTATCCATGTCCGGGGTTATTTTGAGTGTACAATTTCCACCCCCGAGAAGGAGTGGCATCCGCTCTCGGGGTTAAAGCGCACATCGGCGCTATGTCACTTTTGCTCCTTGATCCATCCCCTAACCACTCACCAAATTTCACGTCAATCGGTCAAGGTTTAAAGAATTCTGAGGTAATAGCATATTTTTACCTTCAACGACTGGACTAGTTTAGGTATCTTAAAAGGGTAAAAAGATAAGGGTTCAAGGCAATTTCAATTCCCCCAACTGGGGGAGGGTTGCTATAGGGACCTTGCGTCCCTCTTCAGCCAATAACGGGAATTTCAGGATGGGTAGAGAATGAAAGAGAGGTAAGGAAGGTGGAGAAATACTGCGTATGGAATTCACCTCAGAGAATGTACTCTGTTGATTCAAGAAAGCCACCTAAAAACCTGAATCAGAGCAGATGGCCACGGGAGTCGAACCCACGACCTCCCAAATGCTAAGCAGACGTGGTAACCAATATTCCACAGAGCTCGGTCTTCTAAAAGCAACTCTTTCTGCTATATTTATACCAACGTTAGGACTAAAGTGAATGCGAGAGGTAATGCACTTCAGTAGCTGAATGCTGCATTAAATTAAAATCCTATCAAATGGCGCTTTTGCTAGCTCGAGTACTTAAATTTAGCATTGTTGCATTGCTTTCCAATTAGTATTCTTCAAGCTACATCTGTTAAAAGGACGAAATTGTTCTTTAAGAATAGTTTCGTAAGATATTATCTCTCTTTAAATTTAGATTATGAGCTAAATTTATTTATTTTTATGACTTCCGTGTATAGACCGTGTCATTGCTGAGGTAGAAAGACGTCCGCTTTCGTAATGAGCTTCACCGTGCTCTTTTGCTTCTATTAAGAAACTCCTGGTGAAGCCGTTTACAAAAGTGGGTGAAACATTGACGTCTTCAAAAGTTTTCAAAAAAAAAAAACTTAATAAATATATGTACAGTTGGCGCTTGAAGTCTTGGCGATTCATATCTCTGAACTATGAGGTTGTAGGATGAGCGACTGGAAAATTCTAGAGTTATTTAACAATGAATTTGTACTCGTTCGGTCAACCTGCTGGATTAAAACAGATAGTCTCTTCATCTTTGCACAAATCACTGATCGTTATTTCGCCAAGACTTCGCGCGACACGAGTAGAATATACTCAAAACCTCTTTTAAGTCTTGCTCTTCCAGATAAGATTTACATAACCGGCGGCTTCAACGGGCAGGAGTGCATGCACTCGGCGGAGGTGTACGACCCGGCCATCAACCAGTGGACGATGATCAACCCCATGCGGTCGCGACGGTCGGGCGTGTCGTGCATCGCGTACCACGGGCACGTGTACGTGATCGGCGGCTTCAACGGTATCTCGCGGATGTGCAGCGGCGAGCGGTTCAACCCGGCCAACAACACCTGGACGCAGATTCCGGACATGTACAACCCGCGTAGCAACTTCGCCATCGAAGTGATCGACGACATGATCTTCGCCATCGGCGGCTTCAACGGCGTCACCACCATCTACCACGTGGAGTGCTACGACGAGAAGACCAACGAGTGGTACGAGGCCACGGATATGAACATCTACCGGTCGGCGCTGTCCGCGTGCGTCATCAGCGGCCTGCCTAATGTCCGGGACTACATCCACAAGCACCGTGAGAAGCTGATGGAGGAAAAGCGGCAGAAGATGATAGCGTTGGAGGCGCAGCGTCAGGCCACCATCGCCGCCAACGCCGTCGCTAACGACCAGCAGCCGGCGCAAAACGCGCAAGCCCAGAACCTACAGCAGCTCAATGTCCTCCAGCAGCTGAATGCTAATCTGCAAAACCCCAATCCGGCCCTGCCCGGGGTCCCGGACCCGCCGCCTATGCCCATGGACGTGGAGATTGAGGACGATCGGCAGCCGCCCTAATCGGATCTCCAAGAGGAACTGTGTTACATAAAATTAGTTCATAACATAGTTGTAATTTGTATAGATCTATAGATAGTACAGGGTTATAGCTACTCTTTGAGCTTCTTTGTAGTCGTTTATCCAGTTGGGGTGAGCTGTTATATGTATAGCTTCAGCTAAGGAAGGAAATTGTGGGATGGGTTAGAAAATGGAAAAGTGGTCTACTATGTTTATTCAGTGGAACAGAAAATACACAGGCATCCGTCTTTCATTTCTGTACAAAGCCAGAGTGTATGGTGACGTAGTGGTTATCTCATTTTAGGTTCTCTCTACTGGCTTGATTCACAAAAACCACATAGAAATTTGATTCTGGCGAGGCGGCTGCAGGAACCAAACCCAGGTTTACCCGAATGGTAAGTGGATAAGGTTACCGTGAACATACAAAGCTTGGTCGTTCATACTTAGAATCCGTGACAGCCGATGTAATTTGGTAAACAATGTGTGTTCCGGTAGTTGTAGGCTCGGGAAAAAATCGATAAGTATTTGATTCGAAATTTCGAATTGATATCGCTTAATGGATTACAATTGTATAGAATTCAATTAAACATATTAATTACTCAATGCAGAATTCTATTCGATGGGCGATATCATTCATAACTGGAATCGATTGGTAATTTGTATCGACTTAAATATACATAATATTATGACAACACGCAATGGAAGGTTAATGATCCGAATCGATTCAATTCACTGCTTGAAGCAACGCCCAATTTAATTTGATTTAATTTATGGCTGGAATTGATTCAAGATTTGTGTCAGTTAACGTTCCAATAGATTTACTAATCGACTCAGTTTATAATTTACGATTGATATATTTATTATTGATGATCGAATCAACATTCGTTTCGATTGACGATTACATGCATGATTGGAATCGATTCGTGATTTAATCGATATCCGATTTCAGTCGATTTATCTAGACTTTTGAATATACCGATGGGGCCACAATTATATATAACAGCAATGAGATAACATGAACAAGAAAATAACTCGTATTGCTTGAGTAAGAAAGAGATAAACATAGTAGCAAATATTCGAGAAGGCTCGACACTTAATTTAATTATGACATTTGTCAACTAAACATGCCTACTAAAATAATTTCTTTGTATGGCCATCTCTTTCTTACTCAAGCATTCTATTTTGTTATTCATGTTATCTCATTGCTGTTATATATAATTGTGGCCCCATCCGTATTATGAATGGCGACGCTCAATGAATGATTAAGGATCCGAATCGATTGGTGATTCACAACTCGAACAAATGCTCCATTCAATATGATTTTATTTATTACTGCAATTGTTTCGATTTTTTTTAGTTGACGATTCAGTTAATGCATTAATCGACTCAATTTCTGATTTACGTTTGGAATCGATTCGCGATTAACGATTCAATATACTATTCAAGTATTCACAATTAAATTCAATTCATGACCTGAACATAGTATGGCAACATGGAATGCAAGATTAACGATCTGCATCGATTTGCGATGCACAACTGTTATCAATGATCAATTTAATTCGATTTGATTTATAACTTTAATATATTCAAAATTCGTATCAGTTGAATATTCAATCTATTAGACGAGTCGATTCCATTCACTATTAATTATTCAATTCGATTCCTGACTTTCAATCGAGTATAAATTAAATTCGATTGGCGATGTGATTCATGACTGGTATCGATTGATGATTTCCGATGTTAATAGATTTTTTTCGACATTTAAATTAATTATGTGTGGCAACACGAAGTGGAAGATAACAATCCCAATCGATACGAGATTTACGACTCGAACCAATGCTCAATTTCATTCAATTTGGTTTATGACTGAAATAGATTCGAGATTTATATCAGTTGATGATTCATTTGGTTCGTAGTCGACTCGATTTATGATTGGGATCGATTTGTGATTTACCATTCAATGTATGATTCACAATCAATTCCAATCATGATTCAGCTTCTATTCGATTGATGATGCAATCGATGGAATCGATTCGTGATTTTTATCGATTTCCGATTTCTATACACTCACCTAGACTTAAATATATTATGTAAGGCAACACGCAAGAATCGACGAATAATTATTTGAATCGATTCATGATTCACGAACCAATGACCAATTCAATTCAATTTGAGTTATGATTGAAATTGATTTGATACTTGTACAAGTTGATGATTCCACCAATTCATTCGTCGATTCGATTAATTGGGATCGACTTACAATTCACGATTTGATGTGCCATTCACAAGTAAACTTCAATTGTGATTCGAATTGACGATTGATTGATGACCGAAATCGATTAGTGAGTTCCATTAAGTTCCGATTTCAATAGATTCATCTAGACCTTTACATAAATTATTACGTACGTAATTGAGTCAAACCTAATACTCTCCCGCGACGTGTTCACAGCATGACGTATGTAATTTATAATTCAAATGTAAGTTTAACGCATGTAACTTACTAGTGCAGTAAAATATAAATTAATGGTAAAATGAGCATAAGCAGGAAAATCTCAATATCGTCAATTCATACACTCATTCGCGCTGATACACTTTGGAATTGAGGAAAATAATTTTAGAATATTAGGTCGTAGCATATCTGATGAATCCAGCTTCGATCAAGGAAACTGTTGTACCTTAAACTTTGCCTAGCTGCTAGATAGGACGTTACCACCGTAGACAAATCGCGCAGACTACGAAAGCGAAATCAAAGGTGAGCAGAAATCGTTACAAATTCCATAAAATGAAAAATCCAGATACTCAAGTCAATAATGGGACCCAATATTTATCCAAAACGAAAAAAACCTTTCATACGAAAATCCAAAAATCTAAAAAATTGTAGAATGTTTTATAAAACTAGAAATAAGCGCTGTAACCAAGTCTGTAACTAAAAGACGCCATTAGCGTAGAGATGTAAAGCAATTTTGGGAAAAGCTACTCTAGGTGTAAAATGGCTGTGCTCCAATCTCTAGAAGAGTTGCCGATTTATCGAAAACCATCTCGAACAAAATTAAAATGTGTAAAGCCAAATGGCCACTAAAAACTGCCACCTTTTCCATATAAGTCCATTTCCCAGATTCATTTATTTAATCCAGCGATAAGAATTAGGAAAAATAACGACGACACAGCGAGTCACCGAATCACAAATTTCCCTAAAAGGTCAGACGCCAGGTCTCGAAGATTTCCACGATTTGTTTTTAATAATTCGGCAGAAAGTTGTTCAACTTGAAAAGAAAACAAACAAAATACAACCGATAAGGTCTTTAAGCGGTTAAAATGGGTTAAAATTACACTAGAATTCCTGATCGCAGACGGAAGTTAAGTAAATGACGATGTAGAGTTCACAGCAACAAAACGCATAGCAACGCGAAGTAGAGTGGACAATATGCGAAAACCCGATTGAACATTTTGATCGGCTAAGACAATACGAGATGTCACACTAAAATTAAACTAGATTCGCCAGAAAATGCATTAGCGGGAATAAACTGTCAATTAATGTTACGTCCATGTGAACGTGAGACACTGGTTATTATAGTTATTCAGGCTTGATACGTGACAGGAAATCCCTGACGGCATAGACCTAACCTCTGAAACGTCAAGCGGACATTTTATCAGGTAAATGTCGAGTTCACTGGGGTAATTAGTCAACTTGTCTTGCAGCGGGGACCTAACAAAACCAGAAAATATCACATAACGCGAGGAGAAAAAATGCATGAATCTAACTGATACTTACATTTGCAATTTTCAGCGTAAGCACTTGGCAGAAAAGCCGCCTATACGCTTTAAATTTGCGTAGCTAATGAGTAACGTTTATGGAAACTAAGGTTGAGCAGAGCATTAGTGCTAACTTAACCAAAAATAGTTGCTAACCACAAAATGACCTGAACAACGAACAGAATTATGAAATCATTAACAATTTTGCTTTTGCATTAATGTATTTTCTTAAAGCTAGATGTATTGCTTGCATACGACCAGGAAGTAATAATGCACTTTCCATACGAATATAGTACGATCTTGCTAGGCTCTGCTTCTACTACCCAAAACGTTGTTAAAAATTATAAGAACGCGTTTACATCTATAAGTATAGTCTCTTCAGTCAACATAAAAACACAAAGTGGCATTTGATTTCTATAATTTTATGAGTGTACTTCCAAAATTCATCTTTGTCTACGAATGTACTTACAAAAAGTTACTAAAACAAATAGGTTAGAGGTGTGACATTTATTTATCAACTGTCATAAATGTTATAACTAACTACTTTTAAGGATGTTGTGGGATACTGATGTAGCGTTTATTAATAGGCATTTTTATTACGTTTTATAAAAGTTCAGGCAAGAATTAATAATATGTAGTACTTTGACACTGAAATAATGAGATTTATTGATTGTCATTTTTAAATTCAAAGTCGCCTTTATGCAGGTGTGTTTTTTAGAACCATTATAAATTTGGAGTTAATAAATCGCGTTATAAACTTCGTGGATCCGGAAATAAGATAATAAACAACTGATTTTGCATGTATTTGGTTTGGTATTTCTGTTAAGTACAATATTCGAGTACCGAAACTTTGACAAACTTAAAATTCTACTACCCTCTTTCTTCTCAATATTTTTAGCCAAAAACACAGATCGGTTCCGTTGCGTCAATCTCATTTTAACAATGTTAACTTGAATTCACTAGCAGTGTTTTAATTATACGGCGATTGTGCTGAATTGCCAAATAATCGTCGATCTGTATTTTGATGGTCTAGCCAGATTTACATATTCTAGAATGTTATCCTTGGCCTGGAATGCAGCTGAGTACAAGATTAAATGCATTTTCACAGAATTTACCCAAACATGGCGGGTTATTTACATAAGTAGGCTACTATTATATATAACTTGGTAGTTAGCTTGTGCCGAAGCACTGATTTTTTTGTGTAGAGCTAGTGTAGTACGTATTTTGGAAGATTTTGACGCATGTCGGATAAATCATTGTTACAATATGTTACTGGATATAACAGAAGAGTATTTAATATGGGAAAGTAGAAAAAATATTGGATAGAGTAATGTTACTTTAAAAGTTTTTATACCTTTTCCAGAAATTTTTCTTATTCAAAATCGAAGACAATTTCAGCTATGGTTAATTAATAATAATAATAATAATAAATAATAAATTGTCTTTTATTTCCACAAAAACCAAAATTATCCATACATATAAGAAAAGTAACTACAAAGTTTGCGGAAATGAAGGCGCGGTTCGGCATAGCATCAAGATGCGTCGCCGTTCTTCCACCTAACCTTAAAAAAAACAAAGAAAAAAAAACAAAAAAAACCCAAAAAAAACAAACAATTCCTAATACAGTTGTAACATAATGTATCTTCAATAATGAGCAGATACCACACGTAAAACTAATCCAGCTCACTGCTTCGAGATTAAAAATGATTTAAATTTTTTTTTAAATGACGCATGCTGTAGAGTTTTCAGGGAGCAGCTTAATTTATTATATATATGAACAATTTGATAGGAGTAAGAGCTTTTAAATTTCTGTGTTCTATATTCCGGAATAGACAGACAATCCTTCCTGCGAATATTAATGTTGTGTACATCAGATCGAAATGTAATCTTATTATATAAATAAGACAGACATTTCGTCGTAACGACTTTATGAAATAGACAGGCTGAATGTAATAAACGTCGATTACGAATATTCAGCCAACCAGCAGTTTGCAATTTATGTGATACTCTTTGGTATTTTCGTATACCATAAATGTATCTTCTTTAAAAGAGAGAGCTAATTTAAAAAAACTAGTTTTTATAAACACCACAGTTTAAAAATTTATTTAAAAAGAGATAAAAGTTAACGTTTCGCTAAGTGATGGTAACTTCAACAGAAAATTAAAATTATTACCCATATGCCATATTCCTATATGATTCCAATCTGAAAAATTATAACACAACTTTAGTTTTGGATATGTGAAAAAATATAGTTTCCTCATTTTATTAGTTACGTTTTATTTTTTAATTTTTTTTGGGTTAATTATTTTGTAGAAATTTATTGATGCATAAAGGCCTTCACATTTGTTAATCGACTAAACAGGTAACTAATAAAATGGGGAAATTATATTCTTTCACATATCCAAAACTAAGGTTTCTGACTTTCAACGTGGTTACTGTGCTTTGAGAAAAGTTTAGCTACGTTTGTGACCAGCTCTGCTGTGATTAGTTTTACTGCCCCTGGATAATTGCTACCTCCACTCGAGCTTGTTGCAAACTGTGTCGTACCATATTGCTCTCCCAGAAATGTGCGACTTGGCTCCTCCAGACATATACTTAACTTGAGGGAGGATAGCTCCTCTCCCAAATATTGACGTTAAAGTGCACCATTTTTTTGAAATTTAGGTTTAAAAGCCCCTTCGCCAGTTCGTATTTTTGTGAGGTAAACAGGGTGTTGATTTTGCCCCCTCAAAGTGATGTCCCAAGTTACGCCTATGCCTCTAGGTTTCCTGATCCTACCAGGTCTTGGGAAATATGGTATTCAACCGGCAGGTAGCTTCGCCAGTGTGCTGTGCTGATGAGTGCTTGGAAGAAACACATTTCGAACAGAATCGTATGCCGATTAAATATGTTTGCACTTCGAGATTACACTCATTGTTACACTGTCGTACGCTGCCATGTTGTACGCATATAAATTTGTCTAATTTCGAATGCTCGTTGTTATTTAAGATTCATTTAAGACTACAGTTCAGTGCTGTATATTTCAAATAGTTTGTGATATTTAACTTTTTGGACTTGTTGTATTTGTTTTTTATTACAAACATTTAATTTAAACCTTTTCACATAAGGCACTCTGATAGTTATATTGTAATTCATCAATTATTCTTATTAATTTGCAAAATATTTGTTCCAGATTGTACTTTTGCTTGCGAAATTAAAGTATTCGATTTAAAAGACTATAAACAATTTGTGCCCTGATAAAAACATAGCAATACATATTAACCAGAGCGTTACATCAGTTGTAATGATTGCTTCTATCTAAATACAACATTTTAGAGAAAAAGTCATAAATTAAAAAATATTTTTGGTTAAATTAGTAATTTTATTTCATACTGATGTCAAAAATTACATTTATCTACGACAGTGTGTAAAATTGTCTTTTAGTTGGCCGTTTTAAGTTTGTAAAACGACTGTTTAAAACATGTCTTCATTAGTTTATGTCGTCAGTAGTAACGTATTTAAAAGATTTCATTAGGCACGTTGTCAGTAGCAACGTGTTTTAAAATTTTTAAAACACGCAAAATTACGACCAGTTGCCCGTAATCCTAATTTACATTTAAATAAAATATTTATCGTGTTTTCTAGATTCTATCGTAGATAAAATATTGTAAGATACACATGCGTAAAGCATCTTTAGTCACTCGCGAGACTTAAAACGCTCGCTCACTCGCGTTTTAACTCTACCCCACTCGTGACTAAAGCGTCGCTTTACGCACTTGTATTGTAAATTACTATTTTCGGACTATTTATAGTACTAAAAATGGAACATTAAAGTCCTATACGTTAAAGTAAAATATTAAAGTTCAAGTACTTTAAAATTATACGTCAGTTGTTGACATAAAATTTGAAATGATTTATAACTTTTTATTTAAAATTTATTAAACTTGCAGTATGAAATAAACCGTTGTATTCACCACGAACGAAAAGTGTTTTTAAAGGTCCTCGCAAATAATTCTGTCCTCGGCTGACGCCTCGGCTGTAAACTACTATTTTGTTCTAACTTTAAGTATTTATTTAAAAAATGGTTTGAAATAGTTAAAGCAGTTCTATTTTGTGTAAGTACTCATTAAGTGGGGTAAATTAGAGTTTTTAGAAGCCATTTAAACAAATATTAATTATCCTGGAAAAATATTTCTCCTAAAAAGCACCTTGCAGTAGAAACATAAATATTGTGCAAAAATATATGTTTTTCTATTATTTTCCCCAATTATAAATCCGTAAAGTGTTCAATCAATTGGAATTTTGAAATGTGAAATTTTGGGAATATTCCAAAAATTAAAAAAAAGGCGGAAGGTAAAACAAGTTGTGTACTGGCCTTGAGAATGTTCGGTTAGCTGAAACACACGATAAAAAATCTCATTGAAATCGTGGTTAATTTCCGAAAAAAGCTCTATTTTCTAAGAAAAAATCACTAGGTATATTTGATAAATTAATATCATAAATCATAAATGATTCACGTGTTATACATGGGAGGTCTAAGTAGTTTGGTGACACATTGTTAACCTTTTCAAGGTTTAACCTACAATTTTACTTTTTTAGCCCTTTATCTTACTTTTATAATCACTGTACTCTTTAAGCCATGTAATTAATAGCAATAATTAATTAAGATTCGATTTACTACTTAAGTATTTTAGTTGCCTAAAGATGACCTGTCGTCGAAACACGTCGCAACTGTAATGCAACTTCATTTTGAAAAATATATACATTTTACGGGGAAGGTTTCTGTTTCACCTGTTATTTAACTCCATTTCTAGCAAATCATGGACTTAAATATAGAATTAAAAAGTAGCGGGAGATAGCTTTACACGGAATTGTCAGTGGTTTTACATAAATACTTGTTTGCCATACTACTATAATGCATATTTTTATATCTACTACTTGCTCATAAACATAATTTAAGTTTTCTTGTTATTACATGAAATTAGAGGCTAAACTATTTAATCAAGCCAAGCACAATACCTTTATATGTTTTTACATTAGATTTAATTGCTAACATTTCCAATAACGGCTTTCTAAATTGCTATTTTATAATATTCATACCAGTATCACCCTAATAATCAAATTATATTGTGACATAAATACGCTATCACTACATTATTACTTTTCATATTATATTTCAGATAAATTCAATAAAATTAAACTTCTAATCGCTTTGTTATGGTTATAGGTAATTGAATACTGAACCACGTGGAGTTCGGATATACCTACATAAGAAACGCAATTAAAAAACAATTCTTTAACTAAACATAGGTGGATTGCAGAAACAATTGACAAAATATGATTAAATTGCTGTTTGTGTGAGGTAGCATTGGTACAACTAGTACAAGGACGAGTTAACGGTATGGAATAATGGTTGTGCTAATAACGTTCATATCCATTTTATCACATAACACTTTTATAGTAAATAGTGTTAATTACAATTTCAGCTACACTTTGGCGCAATCAATTTATTATTTAATTGTGATGCGTTTGACTGGTGATGTTATCGGTTATCGCTTATTGATATTCTAATTTCGGCAACATGCTTTCTGTGCGAACACTTTTCAAGAAAAGTAACAAAATTAATTAGTAAATATCTAACAATCACTAACAGTTAACCCCACTAAAAGGAATTTACGGGACTGAGATCTGGATATTTAGCTGGCTCAATGTTCTTCCAATCCATCTATTTCGAAATACTCGATCCAAATACAATAATATTAATATTGAAATCAGCTGGAAAATGTCGAAGACCTAGAAGAATTTGTCGTGAAGAAATAGAGGGATAGCTGAGCATCTAGGGAATGGCAGATGAAATATGTCGTTTAGTAACCCCGTTGTTGTATTCAATTTTTCATAGTATTTGCTCTTTCGTTGCCAGTTCCGTTTACAACAAGAGAACTTATTTTTTCCCAGTCGAGGTTACTGAATGCCACGGCCTCCTGGATTAGTGCGAGACTGACGTCTCTACGCGGCCCGCCGCATTTTTAGTTCAAGGCGTTTTTTATAGTTTGTAGAGGCGCTACAGTACGTTGCGCTTGTGCCCTTGGTTGCATACGTCCACTGCCTCCTGGATTAATATTAATCTAGAAAGTCCCGCCTACGTTACAGATAATTTATCAAAAACCCCACAGATGGCGCCAAAGTACGTTGGCCTCAGAATCACAAAAATTATGCAAATGTGGCGGGCCGCGTAGAGACGTCAGTCTCGCACTAATCCAGGAGGCCGTGCTGAATGCAACAAAGCTTCGTAAATTGACTCATCTGGCGCTTAATCTGCAATTATATGCTCCAGGCTGCTAACAATTAGTGTAACACAAATATATATTGCATTAAACTACACATAAATACCACAATAAAGCATATAAGTTTACACGCAAAATAAATGGCAATTTCGAAACAAAACGGTGTTAACTAATAATATAAAAATTGCGAGCAATAACTAAGTGCTTTAGACACATACTAGTCAAACAATTATAACTAGCCTACATTTATATTTAAACAATATTAAAAAGAAACAAAAATTGCTGTTCTTTCTATGCAGGCATGCAACTGCAGGATAGTTCTGTTCTGTACGTGGTATTTCACCGCGTCTACGAGGTAATTCGATACTCAAGTGGCGAGATGACGCTTGACGCAACAAGCTTTAGCTGAGCTGAGCCCAAACGCGTCTCCTGGTTTGAAACGCATGCAATGTGATGAAATTCGCTAGGTTCACAGTTTTCAAACGAAAAGATCGCCAACCTTTAATAATTCGTGCAGGTACGCAGGTTCACGTTATTGCACCTGCGGCAGGCTTCTTCACGTTTCTCGAAAACGGTGCGTCCACTCTGGAGTCTCGCAACTCCTGGACTGTAGTAACCCTCTAGAGAAGCTGACGGTTTGTATTCACAATATTCAGAGCTTGCAGAATCCCACAGATACTCGACTTGAAACAATTTATGAAAGCCAGACTAATTTCAACGCTTCTCATTAAAATTCACTTTTTGAGCGGTGGCCAAATTTCTCAACTCGAGGGAAGAACCTATTCCTTTTAAGTGCGTTATGCGGAACTGAAATATCTCTCCTCCTGTAGGCGCGTGTCGAACGTAATATTTCTTTCGCACTTTTTCAAAATGTATCCAGCAATGCTTGCAACAACTGCACACTATAAGAGCCGCGGTTTACAGATGACGGAAACTCAAACACATTGGTTGTAGTTTGCAATTTAACTAAATCTACTTACAAGTAACCATTACAATACCCATTGGCTGTATATTCAAAGATTATTAATTACTGTAACAGAGCTTAGGTGTAGCTGGGTCAAATACCGTTTCACAGAAAACAATGAAAATTTGGTATCAGAATACGTCGTAGGACGTTGTAAACCGACATATGTATATTTTTATACTGGGTGCTCATTTTTATTCAGGGACATAGGGCATGAGTACTACTGTAATTGATATAAATATATGAAAATTGAACAAAGATATCGATTACTTTAATTCTAACTGTAATAGTTAGGGAACTAGCTTACAAAATACATAAATTCAGAACACTCTGTAAGTTGTTGCTCTGCGATAGTTCAGGCTTAACTTTAACCTCGTTAATATTTTCTGTTATTTGGAGATTACTTGTGTATTGACTTTAGCAAATAATTGTGCTATATCCAAATCCAATTATTATTTATGCCTTCGTTAACTTTTTTACTAATATTTTTTGTTCTATAGATCTCAAATTAAAGCTTGATATTGAATTCCATGGGATTCCCCGTCATTTGCTGCATCGGTTCGTCACCAGAGAGCACAAGAGGGTCGCCTGGCAACAATTTCGGAATTAGGTGCTTTTCATAATAGAATTTTTAAGAGCAAGCCACCGGAAATTAACAATGTTTAGTCGAGGCAAACATAATTCCGGATTTTTTAATTAAGAAAGGCATCAAAAGATTCCGTGCGGCGTCCTTTTTAAATATTACTGCCTGCGAGTGGGCTTTGCCAACCAGGAGACGGAAAATGTTTTCTCGCTACTTATTTCTCCTAACCGAGCGAAATGAGAAAGAGGAAAAGGTTAAATTGGCTGAAAACCCGTATATTGTCGTAGTTGGCGTTTATTGCTGCACACATAGTTGTTTAAAAAGCCGCCGTTTGTTTGTAGCAGATGGAAACTCAAAGTAATGTTCTTGTTAGCGTGTTCAGTTATATGCATTGAACATTTAGCTTTACCTTGATAGACCGTCCAATCCTGAATAGAGGGGAGATTATTTTAATAATGGACACAAGAAAAGTGCATAGAAACATAATATATTAAAATATTTGAAAATCAAATTCTTTTTGGAGAGTGCAATTGCGCAGTTTTCAATGAAAAAAGTAAGCCTACTATTGTTGCTTGAAATGAACAAAGATATATAATTCGGCAAATGTAGCCTAAAAATAGTCAGTGTTAAATAGCGACAGACAGAGATAGATACTTAAAGAGTTGTAGAAATTTTTATTAAAAGTGCTCCTAGAAGAACGAAGAACACGGCATTCATAAAGTATTAAAGCAGGATTGCGAGAATATTTTAGAAGTAATAACTATGGAAGTAAAACAATCTCTAGCAGATATGAAAAATCATAAATCACTAGGTGAGGACGAATAGTGGTAGAAGGGAGGAGGGAAACTCATATTTGCTTTGACCATTTTCTTTAACGAATGACTGTCGATAGGAGTAATGCAGTAGTCACCTTAATGCATAAGAAAAGTGACATCACAACTTGAAAAGTTATCGACCAATCAGATTGCTCTCGCACATTATAAACTGTTATCAAAATCATAGCTATTAATAAATAAGATACGTGCTGTCCAAAGAGCCACGGAACGGTTCATGCTATTCCTGTTCCTAAAGATATGGTACCCAACACAGTTATCCGTCAGAGGACAGATATGGTAGATGCAGTAGGGAAAATAGTTACCTACTTTTAGAGCGGTGACCGAGAAAATGTGGCATTTGGGGGTAAACTCGCACACTATTAAAAATTTAAATTTCTTAAAGGTGGCTGTAATAATGGGTATAATGGGTGTCTGCAGATCTCAAGAATTGCATGCAGTGAAACTTGAGCACATTGAAGATTTAGATCGAGCTCTGCATGTCAAAATTCCTGAAACTAAAACAAAAATTCCTCGAAGTTTCACAGTACTTGCGGAATTTTACAATATTTGCATAAAATTTATCAATCTTCGCCCAACTAACATACAGTGTCCATCTTTTTTCTTAAATTTTCAAAATAATAAGTCCACATCGCAAAGAATAGGTATCAACAAGCTAGCTGCCACACCGAAAAATGCTACTTTTTTTTAATCTTGAAAATCCTCAGTTATGCACTGGACATTGTCTACGCAGATCATCTGCAACACTTTTGGTTGATGGAGGTGGCGATATCATCACCCTCAAACGTCATGGGGCTTGGAAATCGACATCTGTGGCTGAAGGTTACATAGATAACAATATAAACAATAAACATAAAATAAGTAATACAATTTTAAAAGAAACTAACAGACCCTGTACAGGCACATCTGTAAGTAATGTTAAAAATGCAACTACAAATTTAAACAGTACCACAACTATAACAAAGAATAATTATTGTGACATTAATCTTGCCAAGGATCCATCTTTTAGTTTCAGTAATTGTTCAAACTTTACAATTAACATTTACAATAAAAATGATAATGTAATTTAAATTTCATAGTTTCATGTTCAAAAATTTAAAATATTAAAACATTTGTTTTCTTATTTTTTTTGTATGGATGATCGTAGATAAAGTATTGTATTATACTCGCAAGTAAAGATTTTTATCCACTCAACTGATTACATGACCTCGCCTTCATGCAGCAAACTTCATTTTCGTGGATAAAAACTTTCTTTACTTGCTCACGTAATAATATACTATAACAACATACCTATTTATTAATGCAAGATGAGCTATTGTGGTGTTTTGAATTACACAGGATTTCGCCAGTTACTTATTTAGAACTGCTTTGTAGCTTAAAGATAAGCTTGCATTGTGCCCACATGCAAGCTGTTCTTCGATAGCGCTCCTGAAAATGCAAGTTAGAGACCTTGCTTTCTTTAGCGATAAAAGTTTATTTTATGATTAAGTTGCTGCCTGTAACTTATTTCTGATTTGACATCCAGGTTAGCTCGTCCTAATTCCATGTTAATATCAGAGATCTGACGTATTTATATGTAATGTGTTTGAGAGTGTTGAATATATGTTTTCTAAAAACATAAATCGTTAAACAAATATAAATCGTCTTTCTTACATACGCATATTCTTGGTGCCAAATGTTTTTTGATTTGCAAAAACATTTTGCAGCCCTATCCTCCAAATTTGGATTTGCAAGAAGTTGCTTCTTTTAAACTTAATGTATTTTCTTGAATAGTTTTTTTCAACAAAGAGGCTTCATAAGGTTGGGCCTCACCACGAGGAAATCAAATTTTTATTATTCCACTTGTCTGTACACTTCGTTTCTGTACCTTAAAATGGTTCACAAGATATTTGGCCCTATGGGCCCACTGTTTACTTTAGGTATTGAAGGTACAAAAATGACAGATTTACCTAGAAGCAACAGTAATGGAGCTTCTTACTGCACAATAAGGGTGCCAAGCTTTGCATAAGCCGAATATTTTTATGAAGAAAATGAAGAAAAGCAGTTTTAGTAGAGAACTAAATTATAAGAGGAATTAGAAAGACCGCTCAATGTGGTTTGACTTAAATTGTAAGGAAGTTCTACTAGTTAGAAATTAAACTAGGATAGTGATGTTGAAGTGCGAAAATCACGAGAAGCAACGATAAAGTTTGACAGAACGAAAAGAGCGGCAAAGCGTATATGTAAAAATAAAAAGAGAAAAAATACGGAAAAAGAACTGCAGACAAAAGAAGAAAACTTAAAAAAAGGGAAGTAAGAGACGAAATTTGAAGAAATCGGGAAAATGAGGAAGACGCTATGTATGTAAAAACTCCAACAGCAGATGAAGCCATGGGAATGATAGCTGAACAACTATAAGAATTCAGGAGAAAATGGTATTGTAGTAGAACTGATGAAGTTAGGAGGAGAATGCTTGGGAAGTAGGTTGCATGACTACGGATGAAATCCCGAAAGAGTGGTCAACATTAGTATTACATATGTCCACTATATCTTACAAAATTCTTGTGGGGTGTTTGCAGTTGCGGAGAAATTAATCGATGATTACCAGTATAGATTTAGAAAGAACAGAACAGTAAGTGATCAAATCTGTGTAATTTGCTTTTAGATCCGGTATTCATTCATTCCCAACAAGCTTATGATCCAATAAATAGGCATTTACTCAATATAAAAGACTAGGGAGAGAGGTAAAAGTACCCGCAATGCTGATAAGACTAACGAGGATGGCGCTACAAAGTTCCAGCAGTACCAAATACCTAGCTTAATAAATAAGGTTTATTATATGTTGCATTCAGGAAATAATAATAATAATAATAATAATAATAATAAATTGTTTATTCCTGTACTATTTTTACAAACAAGTAGTATATATATATATGGTAGTAAATACATTATACAAGAACCACAAGGTATTTGTACAGGCGCTGAACTGCAGTGCCTGATCATCCACATATACCTTGATAAAAAAAAATAAATTTCTAATTAAAAAAATGCCTAAATTTCTAATAAAATTATATATAAACTCCGGTATTTTAGTTGCGGTTCAGTCATACCAAACCCAAAATGAACAAAAGCGCACCATTTTAAGAGAGCTTGCAACAACAATTTATTATAAATATATTAGTAAAGATATTTGGATGCACCCCTGTTCATCTAAGCCCGGCTCAACCAAGCCCGAACCACAACCGAAACACCGGCGCTAAAAAACATAAAAAGGAAAATGAAACAGAAAAAAGTATAGATAAAATAATTAAAATAAATAAAATGTTGCAACTGTCTTTATATGGAGGGCAAACGTATTTAAGAATAAAGAAAAAAGAGAATAATAAAAAAAAAATAGAACAAAAGAGAATGCATAGCACAAATCTAATACGTATATATACATATATAAAAGTATTATTATATAGTAATACAAATTTAGAATGTATTATTGCCTGTTTAACAAAACTTGGCGGAACCTGCGCTTAAATGAACCTAAAGGTAAATTTTTCAATGAATTCGGGACAGAACTATAGACTTTATAAATATTAAAAGAAAAAGCTCCTTCGTACATAGAGGTGCGTTGTATTGGAGGAGTGATCCCGCCTTTGTATAGTAAATTTAAATTATGTACGTCTGTTCTAAAGGAGATTTTCTTATATAAATAAAGTGGACTTTTTTCTAAGATTAACTTGTGATACAAGCAGGCAGCACTCAGCAATCTCCTGTTTTGCATATTGAGCCATGACAAATCTTTCAGCTTATGAGAAATTCGTTCAAATTTACGGATTCCGAAAATTAATCTTAGGCAAGAATTTTGAATTCTTTGGATTCGTTGTGCAGTATCAGCTGTTATACACGGACCATAAACTTGGGAACAGTAGCTAAATTGGCTTAAAACCAAAGTTTCACATAAGGTAACCTTGACAGAATTAGAAAGAAGATGCCTGTGAGGATAAATTAATTTTAAACCAATGTAGGCCTTTTTAATATTATTTAAAACTTGTGTTTTATACCTAAAACTACTGTCTAGCGTTAAACCAAGATTTTTTGTCTCTTCTTTGACTGGAATTGCCACATTGTTTATATTTAAATTAACCTCATCCTTAATGACGCAAACATCCTGGGTCCTACCAAACAGCACAACAACTGATTTTAATGGATTTAATAAAAGAGCATGTTTTGTTGAAGCATCAGCTATGGCATTTAGATCTGATTGAATATCTTTAAGTGACTGTTGAATGTTTTCATGTTTAAAAGAATAGTATAACTGAGTCTCATCTGCATACATATGGATGTTACAGAATGACGTTATAGCACTAAAAGAACGTGTATAGATAGTAAACAGTAATGGACTTAAAATAGAGCCTTGTGGGACACCCCTGGTTACTGGTTTGAAAGAAGATTGTCCATTAGGCAATCTTACACACTGCTCGCGACCGGTTAAATAGCTGCGGCACATAGAAACGGCGTTATGATCGAGACCAACACTTTTTAAAATAACTAATAAAATTTCGTGATTTATAGTATCGAATGCCTTACTAAAATCTAACAACACGAGTACAGAAACTTTATTTTGATCGGTGGCAACCATAAGATCATCTGTGATACTCAAAAGTGCAGTCGTGCAGCTGTATCCAGCTCTAAATCCCGACTGAGTATCAGGAATAAGATGTTTTTCATTTAAATAATTTCTAAGTTGTTGATTTAGAGTTTTTTCTAAAACTTTAGATAAAACTGGCAGTAAACTTATTGGCCGTAGGTCTTTGTACTCTGCGGGACTATTAGTTTTAGGTACAGGTACAATAACTGCTTTTTTCCAAGCGGATGGAAAGGTATTACAGATCAAACAACAATTTATTATATGCGTAAAATAGGGCAAGAGGATAGGACAGCAAAGTTTAATTATAAATGTAAAGTATAAATACAAATAGTCACAGCAAGTAACGCATCAATACTTTGTCAAATACAACACATGCAAAAACCAATAATAATCAGTGGACCCTGTAAATTAAGAAACAGAGAGAGCTCGTCATTCAAAACAACTAGCCTTGGCTGTACACAACTCAAGCTCCGAACTTACAATTAATCTTACTAAATTCCGATAAAGTAATTTATAGGCTAAACATATGCTGGTGTTACTAATTTACACTGAATTATATGATAGCCCTAAAAGAAGTTTCACAAAGCTCCAAGGTAAAAAACAATGACGTCAGGTTCATTACTGTTCAAAACGCGCCTCCTAATTTAGGCACGTCACTGGGGAAACTCTCTCACAATTTCGGTAAAACACTGTAAAAATGTAATACACACCTTTCGCTGGACAAGTTTACATCAAGAATGATTTAAAAAAGGTGGAGGTGAATAAAATAGACAGAAGCGGTTGAGCGACCCTTACGGCAACGATTTCACAGAATAATAAACAGGTCGCAGCGTTGCCCCGGGATTTACACAAAATAAACAGGTCATTGTTTAAAATCTGCAGAAGCGAAGGAATACGCAAGGACTTTGTAATAAATAAAAAAAAGCTGAGGCGTCACTTATAATCGGCTAAGTGACAAATACGGCATATATCTTGTGACGACCTAAACCGCTAACGACCCGGGGCTCTTTGATATCAAAACTGTACGTCTCTTTGCCTCTGATCGCAACACACAAGTCCCGTCCTACCCTTCACAGTCGGCGTTCCTACACTTACCTGTGGCTTTGCGGTCAGTCAGCCTTTTTTACTGTCACCGCGCTCTGTCGCTCTTATACCGTAAATACTTTAATTTGGCGACAGTTTTCAAGGTACTGCGCGTTCGGACAAAAAACCTCTTAGATTAAAATAGATATAAAGCGATGCAACATCTGCGGTTTCAAGAATACTGGAAATCAAGGAGGCAATTAAAACGTGACACAACTGTTTTCTGGCACAAGGCACAACGAAAAAACACCACACGCCATTCCAAAGAAATGTGGGCACTGGCTTACACCCGAAAATATTTGGTGGTGCACAGGGGATTACTGGCACAATATGCTCGAAGACAAAAGCGATTAAAATTACAAATTAACATAACAAATCACAGTCCGCAGTGCTATTTAATCTACATGTATGATAATCCATACAATGGCACTAAACGTTTGACTGGTGAACTTAAATTAAATAGCGATTCCTATTTTTTCAATAGAAATCTAAATCCTTAGAGTTTTACAGTATTAATTTCGCTGTGCAAGTTCAACTATATATTTATTTTTAAAGTATGTGATAATCTCTCAATTTCAACTAAGTTATTTATTTAAGTGGAGATTTCTATGTTGATGCCGGTAAACTTAAAAGCTATGAACTAGGTATTTTACTTACATCTTAGAAAAAACCTTGGCTTTGGTGCTGTAGTTATGTACCTCTAAACTTCAAATTTAATAAAGTATTTCAACTAAGAACTTTAATTTTTATGTGACAATGTCTACTTTACCACAGAAAATCTCAACCTTGACAGAGGAAATCTCGACTTATACCTAGGTAGTCCAGTCATTGGGTAATTTCTAGAAACATTATATCCCAGAGTTTTAATTTTTGGATATGTTTCAAATTTCAGTTGGGCTGGGAAGCTCGCGATACCATCTTGAAAAAATTGCGGGTGAAACTGGGTTTTCACGAAAATTTACGTTTCTGTTTGTCATAGGACCAATCTACTTATTATCTTTCTTATCAACGACTTCATTTTCAACAACATTTGTTTCACATTTTTTTATAGATCCTGATCTACAGCAGCGCAAAGTAAAAGGCAAAATGTTTCTTTTGTCAACAGATTTTTCGATAATTATTGACTGAATATTAGCTTTTCATTATAAGTTTTATTTTTCAGTCACACTACGACAAGATGTTGGGGCTCAGAACCAGCAATCACACGTACGTTTAAAATACGCCAAGAAGACGTTGACATAGTTGACAACACGTTATTTGCTGAAAATTAAACGTTCAATTTTAGTCAGACAGTTGTAGTAATTTTTTCGACCAGAATTAGACATTGATTGTTAGTAATCGTTTTTAATGTTTACGTAATTATTTCGTTTATTAAACCTGTTAGCTATGTCGTTTGTTTAGCGTATTTATACGACCCCGATATGTCGTTGACTTTAAGAACTTTTTAGACCTGCAATTAGTGTAAAGCGTAGATATTACGTTTATAAAAAAACATGCAAATTTAACATTTACCATGTTATGGTAAAATGACGTTAAACAAAACGCCTTTTAGTTTAGTAGTCGACTCTTAACGTCGATATACCGTTGTTACAACAACGTGACAATAACGTTTATGTCGTTGATTTTAAGTGTTTTTTAGACCAGCAGTTAATGTTAAACGTAGACATAACGTTTATAAAAAAAACGAAAACTTAACATTTTCCATAATACGCTAAAATAACGTTTATATAATAGGACTTTTAGATTAGTAGTCGACTCCTAATGTTGATATGACATTGATATAACAACATGAATGTTACGTTTTGATGTCGTTGATTTTAAGTGTATATTAGACCAGCAGTTAATGTTAAACTTTGTTATGACGTTCACACAAATACGTACGTTGTGCCCAGTAAGGTTGGCTGGAAGCACATCTGTTCAGCGAGCTTATCACGCGTAAGGTCATTGCTCACAAGATAGTGCCGACCAATTGAAACGCGTTACGCTGACACACCACAGTGGAGTGTTAGGGTATACTGACGTTCGTTCGTTCGTTCCCTTTGTCTGGTAATCTGTATTCACTGTTGAGGTCGCATTTGTGTCTGATAAAATCGGAAAATCAGTCAGAACGTTGTGTGGCTGTTATTCGCATTTGACATAAGGCTAGCAGAATATGTTGCAGTAGATGATTCTAGGGTAGGTAATACGTTCCGTGTTCCACTAAGCTTATTTTCTTCATTTTAAATTTTTGTTTGTACTCAGCCAACAGCCATTAGGCCAATTATAGGTGTCGCTGTACATTTTATGGGGACTTCCAACCCCACTAACGACTGTCATGATGTTATTATGACATCCGGGACCAACTGTTTTCGTGGCAGCCGTACCACGATACGCCGAGAGAAGCACCCGTGAAACTCCCATCCAAGTTCTGACCCGAAAGAGTGTTGCTTAACTCTACTGATCGTACGTGGACGCTTGTTCAAGCTACACCACCCGGTGGAACTACACAGTGTTGATGCAATTAACCGATCTATTTTGAGATTTCATTTACCAAATGAAGTTGCCGTTTTATTCAATTGGGCTCGACACAGTAAAGATTATTCAGAGAAAAGTAACGTTGTTCTGTCGTTAACAATTGATGTAAATTAAATGCCAATTTAGTATCAAACAAAACGTCATTTCAATGTAAAAAAACAGGTTGAAGTTGTGGTTAAAACGAAACGTGCTTATAATGTTAGCACTTAACTAAAAAATAGCATTAATAAAACTTTGTGTTAACGTATAAAGCATGTACATTTTTTGTTGAAAAGAGAACATTACAACGTTAATATATGGCTTAAAATAGTACAACAACATAACGTTCAAAAATGTCGTATTGGCAACCAAATGTAAAAAATACGTTAAATAGTGGGCAGTCAAGTTGAAAACTTAAGTGTTTTGTATCACAATTATACAGTCCACAGATAAGGTCTTGTTTGGTCATGACTTAAATGTTAAAAAAGCATCATAGACTGAAGTAGAATCAACCACATAACGTTGCCAAAACTGGTTGGTTGTCGCTACAATTCGACGTTAATATAACGCTTGGTCCAAAGTTATGTTAGTGCAACGTGTCTGTGCACACTGGGGATAGTTGTGTCGGACCCCATTTGTGACTATCGAATTCTTAAAAATCCCAATATGTATATAGATGCTAGTGATTCTATTGGAACTAAGATCGAAGCACACAAAGGGTGGGAATTTCTAAGAATTCAGCCGGTAGAAATGGGGTCCGACACGACTACCTGATCTTCCAAATCTTACGGTAGCTTGGAAATGACTAAACATAATAATTGGTCATAATGAAAATATAATTCTTTTAAATTTATTGAAATTAGAGCGCATCAGCATCGCAGGATATTAGCGTTCGGTGCAGAAATACAAAACTTGTAAAGAATGTTAAACAAAGATTATTTACTATATTAAGTCATACAGTTGGACGTCCTTCAGGAAGAGCATGATTTTCTTTTCTTCGTTGGGGTCGTTACTTAATGCTTCTGTTAAGTAGTTTCGGATATAGTGTTTGTTCCTGTATGCGGTGTACTTGGCACAACTCACGATGATATGGTTGACTGTTAGAAATGTGTTGCAGGTTTAACACCTGGGTTTGCCTTCTCTATTAAAGATGTGGGTGTGCGTACGTTTTGGTGTGACCTATTCTTAAACGCGTCAGCACTATGTTTGATCTTCTGTTTAGCGATTGAGACGCTGGCCATGGATCTATGCTAATTTTCAGTTAATAATAATCGAAACATCTGTTGAAAACAGAAAAAAATTGTCTTGCGCTTCACTTTTGCGCTCCTGTAGTTCAGAATTTATTTGACTTAGAGAAAAATGTGTCAAACAAAAGTTGTTGGAAATGACGGCCTTGATAAGAATGACCCTAGGTATTTTGGCCGCATGATTAACGGGAACGCGAGCGATGCTAAACTAATTTAGAAAATTTGAAATTTTTATCCAAAAATTAAAACTCTGCGATTTAATGTTTCTAAAATACGTTTCTTTGGCATTTCTTTAGCATTCGTTTATTTTAAAGAGAAATGTCTATATAGAAATATAGTTATTTAAAATAATAGATCTTTTCTCACTTTACGATTACAACGATATGATTATCTGAAGGTAATATTAATTTCTATGGCAACGGTAGTTTTTTCAATTTTATTTTTTGCTTTTGTTTACTTAAAATGCGACAGTGCTATGACCACATTTAAACAAAAGGTACGGATGAGTCAAAATTATTTTTTGTAAAAATTTTTATAACCTTCAAACTCCGTTAACCAATTTTACCTTTGTTTAGAAACATAAGATTTCGAAAACCAGAACATAACTATTCGATGCGTTTCATCTGCCAACTTCACTCTTCCTAAATGGAGCTTTGATTTTCTACTTTAAAAATGAATAACATTGTTGTGTCTAGTGAAGGATATTATTTAAATGACTTCCTTGCGAAAGATCGTCATATAAAAATTCCATGTTTCTGCAATTAAAGCAACTTACGCACTTCATTCATTGAGCAATGAACTTACTTTTGATAACGTTGCGTACCAAATTGTATTGAATATTTCCATAAAAAAGTAAATAAAAACATAATAAATTACTACAAATCTTATTTGTGCACTGATAAAGTTAATTGTAGTATTTTATGCGATTTAATTTGTTAATAACACCTAATGTGCGTATTTTAGTACTGATTATTATTAACTCGCAGTTAGTAATTAGTCAGTTTATTAGTAAATAGTAATTGCTGATATGTACAGAGAAAAACCATTGTATTTTGTTCGGGTTATAGATAAGGTATGAATAAATAGCAATACAGCTCTGTTTACGAATAATAAACAACGTTTGGTCGTTTATCGAGTTCTATGATCCGTTTCAGAAAATTTAAAAGTTAGATTTTGCAAGACGCCAGAGAAATTGGCAGACTGGCGATAAAGTCTTGCGTCATGCACAACGTTATAAGCTTTGTCTGGGCATGCTTTTGATTGTTGAATCTCTGGGTAAAAATTAAAAAGAAGTTGAGATTATGCACAACAATATTGTTCAAGGACATTCAACGTTGCTCAAATCGATTTACGTTTGAGCTACAAGCTTTTAATAATCAAGTTTTTCGGTTAATAGTAAGAATTTTTAACTGAGGGATTAGCAGTTTAGATTTAAATATTATAATTTAATTCAATAAAAGCATATGCTAAGTTATTGTTAGTTGAATGTTTAGTTAAGAAGTTTATATTTTCAACACAAAATCGACGTTTCTACATGAAAATTAAACATCTTTAGCTTAAATATATAGACGAACATAGTTTTAATTTAATATTAAATTACTACAGATTGTTAAAAGTAGCAATATATAGCCGAAAGGTTGAGAGATTAAAATAAAAAAAAAACAGTTTAAAAAAGATGTTACAAGATTTTTACACTAAAACCAGATAAATGCAGCTACAACATCGAATCTTCTAATATAAAAAAGGCAAAGATCTAGTTTAAAGGTGAAGGCATTTAGAGTCAGGTATAGTACTTTTATTTAAGTAAATAACTGTAACCAGCAAGTTAAATTTCTAATTTAAAATTAAAAAATATTTAATTTAATAGTTTTCTTGAATAGATTTTCAATTAATAAGAAGTCATTCCTGCGTTAACAGAAGTTTCTAGTTTAAATCTAAAAATTGACAGATTAAATACACGTCTTTGCTTTAAACTATAATACTTTTTGTTTTTGTGTGGAGGTTGCCAGATTTCTACATTAAACCCATTTTGTTAATTGTAATTGCCAAGTGGAGATTTCTAATTAAAAATGAAAAGATACAGTTTGAAAGATATAATTAATAATATCTGCTACTAGGTAAATGGAAAATTCTGGTTTAAATTCAGAGATTACTAGATTTTTATGTTAAACATAGATAATTATAACTGTAATGTCGACGTTTCTAAATTAAGAACAAGGATCTACTGTAAAAGGTGAACTTTTCAAGGTGCAAATATAAATTTTGCTTTAAAATACTTGTACTTTAAATGAGGAAAGTACTTAGAAGATTCACATTTTAAGTGTAACAGTAGAAAGATTTAATCTTCAAACATCTCCATTACTATAAAAATGTAGTTGAAATGAAGATTTTAAGTTTCTATTTTAAAATCATATCTGCAGTATTAAAAATGTTAGTGTGAAAGGTTTGATTCTTTAAAGTAAAGATTTGCAGAAGAATATAGAAAAACTTTTAGTGATTGCTATTTCTAGTGTTTGATTGCTAATTATTGCTTAACAATTAAATTTCTAGTTTTACTTTAGATATTAAGAAATATATTGAAGTAACATACGCTTTTATTATTCGTATCACTTAGAATACATTTACTTATGCAACGATTTAAGTTTGAGTGTTTATAATAATTAGTCCCGCACTATTGACAAATGTTTTTTTTGTACCCGTAAGTTATTTACCCTACAATTATATTACGTTTTCTAAATAGCTCAGCTCATTTTACTTTACAATATTGACTCTTATATCAGATAGGGTCGTACATAAAATGTAATTCTTTAATCGTATTTTCAAATTTAAATTTGTTATTTAAATATAGCGGGTCCGTAACACAGATCTCCACTTTATGTATTCTAAATCAGAAGAATTTTCTAACCTTACTTCGGCCAAGTATTTTAGTGTACTTTAGCAACAATTCGTACCGAAGTCAGAATTTCAAACTCTGACCGCTATGTACAGTTCGCTTCACGGGCTGCGTACGTGAATGACGATTTTCCAACGACAGAGCCGATGTTGATCGCCACTGCTATTGTTTTTATGCGGTTGCAGTTTCTATTTGTACCTCTGTTTAACCTGTTTTGTAAGCTATTTTTCTCGCAAGCCGAGTTTGTTGCGATGCACCTTACATTAGCCAATAATTACTTGAAATTTGTACTAATTATTATCCGAAATTTGTACTAAATGCTACCGAATTAGAGACAATTATACTGTGATATCAGCATTGGGGTGTGGTTATTTGTTACTGCTACCTGTGTTTGATTTGAGCTTTTTTTTTCAGACCGTTGGTGCTACCTTGAGTTAATGAATTCTCAGTTGAATTCCTGGATACAATTGTAATTTAGAAAAGATTCGTTAGCTCTTGAATTGACTTTATAAATTACCCTTAAAATTTTAAAGGACTGCACTCCGTCTCGTTGATTTAGCCGCGGCCGGCAACTGTATCCAAGTAGTCATAAAATGTGTTTTGTTTTAAGAGAATTAGCCCACGAATCATATGAAAGTTAAAAAAAGTTGACCATTTCTTTGTAGGTGCTTTCTCGTCCACATGGACCTACTAAGTGACCTGTAAATAGCCCCTGGCGATATCTGTACAGCTGCATGGAAAACGTAAAGAATATTATATTAATTTTTATTTTCAAATAAAACCGTCGTGTTTGCATAGTCGTGCTTAATACTAAAAAGTTCAAGATAATTGCACTAGCGAAGCAGAAAATTTACTGTAAAAAATTAGACATTTTAACTTAAAGATGAAAGTTTTTAACTTATTATTTATTGATTTAAATAAAAATATCTAGTTTAGGGTTTAAGTTTTCCATTACCAAAGAACTTTATTTAAATTGAGGAATAATGAGATATCTGCCTTCAAAATTAAATACTTGTACCTGTACAGTTTAGATTTGCGTTGTAAATATAGAAGAATTTAACTTAAAGGGTTGATATTTTCTTTGAAGAAGTAGAATTGTAAATAAAGGTTTCTAATTTAAAAGTAAACGTTAATGTTTATTTTAAAAGCAGAGAACTATACGCCAAAGCTCCAAGGTTCAGGTTTAAAATTTTAGTTATCAAGTATCAACATAGATATTTGTGCTTAAAGTTAAAAAAAAAGACTATGTACGGACTGTTATATTTCTACTTCAAAAGTAAATAGTTGAATGTATTTATAGAGTTGATATTCGCCCTGTATAAATAGGAAACAGAAGCATTTAGTAAGAGATTTCAAGTGCCGGAGAAGATGATGTTGCTTAATAATAAAAAATTAGATATAAAAACATAAAAGATAGTACTAATAACGTCCACTTCACGTCACAGTTCGTCAAGTTGTTCAGATGGCACGGGCACATCCATTTGACATGGTGGCACCGCTACATCCAGAAATCGGGCTTCTAACCGCCTAGTATTGCCTGTATTGTGCGAAATTTCTTAATTTTTGTCTGTCAAGCACGCGCACAATCTTCTATCTTCTCGAGTGTTTAAGTAATTCCCATTTGAATTGCAGCTGTCGTTTTTGTCGGACATTTCTTAGGACTTCGTTTTCCACCTCGTTGGAGGCGATTGCTCGAAAAGCTGTTTCTTCTTGTCGGATAGTTTGACCTAGCACCTTTGGCCAGCTTCGATCACCACTCCCATTTGGGTTTCTACAGGTGACGTTCTACGGTACGAGCTTGTACTGATTGTTATTGTTAGTTCTATCTGCGTAATTTATTCCACAAACTATACGTGTTGTGACGAGTAGTGCCGGATTGATCTTTTCTATTAACGTTCGAACGTTCGTGAGATTGTGATGTTATTCATTTTTGGTTCACTTCACTGCAAATGCTGACCTTCTTTACGGTTGCGTATGTAGGTGGCTTGTAATAATTCGCTTTTGATTACTCACATACAGGGGTGTAGTCGAGGGGGAATGCGGGGGAACGGCGTTTCCCCACTGGTTTTTTGTTAAGTTAAAAAAATAAAGAAGGAATTTATGGCATTTACTTATTAGCACAAACGATTTGATAATTATTCATTCCAGTGTCATTTAAATATAGGATAGTGGTTTATGTTATTATTTAGAAATATTACGTCAAACATGACTTGCTACTTGCTATGAATATGCAAAGTATTAAAAACAGTTTGAATTCGAAAGTTGTAGGTCTGATATTTATATATTAAGGCTACGAAACTGGCAACATCGTAATACGGAAAAATTGCACCAGAAAACATCGAAACGCATATTTTTGCACCTATACTTTTAAAAATTTTCTGGAAGAAGACCCCCGGATCCCCCTTTTCCTGGGGGATATTCCATACTCCTCAGAAGAATAGCGTTCCCCCACTGGCAGATTTGCCACTACATCACTGCTCACATAGAATGCATTTGAGTACATCAAACAAGTACTTGGAGCCCCAATTATGTCAAGACTTATTCTGGAGAGGTGCCATAATTTTCCTGCTATTAATTATCAAAAGTATAATTTTTCGTTGTAAACTGACTTTTAGTCGCTTTGAATTCATGTTGATTCGCTTAATTTAAGTTTCCGATGACTGTGTTACGATTAAACCGATCTTAGAATAGTATTTTTGTTTTGCTGTTACGTTATTGAGTCCATACTTTCGGTTTTAGTGTTAATCGGACTCTCATACCAGGCGTGTTTAGTATATATTTGGTACGTTAAAGTCTATAAATTGAATAAATGCATTGTTTATGTTCGGCACTCCATGTTGATATTTGTTTGACTACTTTTTAGTTAACGAGTGTAAGACGGTGAACGTCCGGGTCGTTCTCGCACGTTGAAAACCAATGATAACGTTGAAAAAATCAAGCAAATCGTTCGAAGAGCTCGACGTTTCAGAATTCCAATGATCTCAGATTTGGTCAAAACTGACAAAGAGACAGTTAGACACATTCTGCATGATCAGTCTGCGCGAAACCAGTTCTCACAAATTTCACTAGGTGTTTGACCTAGTTCTTGGACAGGTGCGCAAGCACTCGCCGAATTATCTTGATTTGGCACCCTGCGACTCTCTCCTGTTTGGCAAAGTGAAAAGTTCTTTGAAGGAACTAATTTTCAGTTAGTGGAAGAGGTGGAGATGAAAACGGCGGATCCGGTTTAACCACTGTTCACTTGAAGCACTGATTTGAACAATGGAAGATGGATATTGTAATGACCGAACTTTTCCATTTTTGTTACTTTCTAAGGTACCTGGATTGTTCCAGAACGTTTAAATTTAATTTCAAATTTCTGCAAAGAGTGCTTATTTAAACGTGACCAAAATTAGCTAAATTGAGATTCAAACTCAGGTAACGCTCAGATGCCCAGGGTCCGTTCTACTCAAGTGTATAAAATACAAGAATAACACAGTGCACACATAGATTGTATAATGTGTTTAAGTATATACAAAATAATTCTTAATTAATGAAAATATTATGTACATAAATCTTATAAAATAAAGCTCCTTCGGCGTGTTAGTTCGGCGTTGGTTTTTTTTTTTGGACTTTTGGCAACCCACACTGCACGCTGGCTTGGCCCCGTCGGTGTGTCTGGATTCTCTCAATAACATTTCAAAGACGCTAGGCGTGGGTGATCTGTAGCTCTAATGTACTGCAACCAGCAGATCTGAAACAGCCTATATTTGCGCAGGCAAAGATGGCGTTTGTTATTTATAGCTCATGGGTGGACAAATTCAACGGAAAAAGGTGTTTTACGGTGTTGGCGCTGTTTAGGGCGAGGGCATAAAGCCTGGATGGACCTGGTACGCCCTTTGTGAATAAGTTTGGACCACTCAGAATAATATAAACTGGACATTTTTACCTTATGCAAAAGTCCGCCTTTGACAGCTCTAATCGCCGGTGAGAGCTGGCAGATTTTGGTCAGTCCGGACTCACGGCATGCGGACCAATTTGCCTAAGTCGAGACACCTGGATTATGACGGCGGCCTAAGATTTCTCCTAGTACGTAGGTAAGTCGTGTTTTAGGTTAAACTTATGAAAAGGTTATAATGTTTGGTAGGAAAAATAAATGCAGCCAAAATGTTTTCAATAAAACATTCAAGGTTTTTAATTTAATAAAGTACGTTTTATTTGCATAACAAACTTCTTCAGATTTATCATGAATTTCAATGTTTATTTCCTCTCATTGTTAACTTTTCCAAGGATAAATTTTGCTGTTACTTAATGTGATCTTCTTAATATGAATATTTCCTGATGAATCTGAAGAAGTTTGCTATGCAAACGAAACCTACGTTATTAAACTAAAAACCTTGGATGTTTTATTGATAAAAAATTGGCTGCATTTATTTTTCCTATCAAACATTCTAAACTCAACGACTACCGTTTATCCATACAATTCTTAAAAATTAAAAGGTTATGATAACAATGGCAATCAGCTGGTGCGGACATTAAACGGGTTTTTAGCAAGATGGGGCATAATTCACCGGTGCTAACTAGGTCAGAAAATTGTCTAACAAGATGGGGCCGAATCCACCGGTGCTAGCCAGGTCAAGCCAGGTCAGAAAGGAAGCACTAGGTCCCGGGATCAGGACTTAGAGCTGGTAGGTTCAGGTTTAAGTTTCAAGTGTCTTTAACTAGCTGCGGATTTTCCTTTTATACTCAACTGGCATCTCGATATCGAGCTATTTTTAAAGTAAATTGTATAAGGATTTGCGTGGTGTACCGGTTTACGCTACGTACGCGCATAGCGGCTAATAACGCTTTACCGAAAATCCGAACGCTGTGGCGATGTGAGTGAAGATTCTACTGGGAATTAGCTTCATTCAAATTTCTAGCACACTATTTGTGCCTTAGGTAAATTTGACGCGAGGCTAACGTTACAATTCAATTTAATCCTTTTGTTTAGGTTAGATTATCACTATTGTATATGACTACAATATACCCATGTTGCACATTAATTCACTGAAGTCAGCCTCTAGGTTGAGTGCTAATTTCTTATGTTATGCAATGAACTGCCTAAATTAAGATTGAAATTTCATTTAATTTTATTCTCTAGTTTTATAAATCTGTGAAATAACTTCTTCTAATCAACTCATCAGTAATTATTTTGATTTAACTCAATAGGTGCCTGTCTCCAAATGCATTAATAATTTTCTTTATTAGTTAATGGCAGCTTGATCTGTTCTTCCAAGAGAGTGTTGTTTAATTTTTTTGTCTAGAGTTTGAGGGTTCTCATAAAAATCACTGTTACATAACAGTCTTTGCAACCACGCAAACCTTCTTCAAGGATTAGAATTTTTGTTTTTTAATAGTCGAGTTTATTCATCTTTGTTTACTCAAATAAAAATAATTTACTTGATGGACATATTTATTAACACCAACTATTTATTTCAGGATTTGTTTTTAACACGTCTCACTCCTGTGAGTGTTCCCATGGCAACAAATAATTGAAATGCATTTTAACCGATGAGGATGTTGCAAGAGTATTAGATCCGGTTCTTTTAACTTACAATTATCCTGATGGAAGTCTAATTTACTGAACTTTGATGTAATGTTAATATTAATGGTTTAATATCTTCACGGTGTGTGCAACAAACTGTTGCCCGGGTTTTATTTTATTTGATTACTTACTAACGTTAATTTACACTTATTTTTATTTGAATTCAGATTTTGCTTTTACAACCATTGCGTAGAATACAATCATTATATACCGATAGGCGTAGTGTCAGTATCGGTGGCTTTCTGTAGTGATGCTGGTTGTAGGAAATCGCCAATCTGCAGCCTCATATACCAAAAATTATGGATTGGAAACGATTTCCTGGATGTAGGTGTTGAGGGTTATGCCGGTCGCTAGTCTCAGAAACAAAAATTATGGCGTAGATAGCACACTCTTTCGTCAATATTAAAATGGGCATAACCATAAGATTAATACTGATTTATTTTGTAAAATCTGTTGCTTATACAAGGTGGCGCACAGCCGACTGATACATTTTAAATCACTGTTGGAGTAGAAGTATTTCTTTTAAAACAACGAAACATGGATTTTATAATAACCAAAAACACCAAATTTTATTTTTTAAATATTACATCAGGCAGGTGGCCGCCATCATTGTCGATACATTTATGCAAGCGATACACACAGCTGTTAAATACCCTATGTAATAACTCTTAATGAATTGTGTTAATTGCTTCACGTATTGCCATCTTTAATTCAGCAATTGTTGTAGGGCGATTTTTATTACTAAACATTAACTTGAAAACTTACACTAACTGTTGCGAATTGCAAAGTTTTGTTAGCACTTTCACTTCGACAGAAAAGAAGAAACACAATGTATCAGTCGGCTGTGCGCCACCTTGTATATAAATTAATTCTACATAATATGCTAAAACTATTGAACGATGAACTTGCTTGTATTTAACCTAGAAATGGTGAAGAGGTTATTTATTTTAAATGTCCATAATTGGCTATTCCAGCAAACTGCTGCAGTGTGTGTCACTTGTCTAGGAAGTAAATTGCGCAATACGTTCTGCATATTCGAAATGTGTGCCAGTTAAACTGCTGAATTGTAAAATTTAAAGGGCAACTTTAAATGAACTTATCAAAGGACTGAGTTTTATGGATTAAGCATTTGTTGCAATAAATTAATGTGAGTTAGTGCATACACTTATGAAATTTAAAATAATAAAAATTATATTAATACTTATTGGAAATACGTTGGAACGAAATGTTAAAAATTAAACTTGAAATTGCACTGCCAACATGTAAGTTCTGGTGTACAAATTGCTCTGGGGAAATGCCAGTAGTGCCAACTCGATTCCGCAAAAAACTGATGTGCAGGGAAATAGCAGATAACATGGGTCTGAAATCAATCGCGAGCATTAATCTTCCTGAATTTCCAATAACTGACACATGCAATCGTCCGGTGCAATAATTTACCAATACGCCTCTTTAATTTTCACTTTTCTTTTTCACCCACACAACGCCAGTTATGCAGGGTTGAATAGTTCAAATCAAGCAAAGCGTAAAATTTTAATTACTTAGATTTATTACAACAACCAGCACACTTCTTAAGGAAACATTTTGCAACCTGCAGCAGAGTAGAATATTTTCTTAAAGCAATATTTATGTGCTTGAATTTCTTCTTTACGCAAAGGGTGCTCATTAGCTGCTACGATGCATTGTAGTAGTTGCATTCGAGTTTCTTTTAAGTGTTTTCTTAGTATATACCACCACCTAAAAGCTTTATTTTTTGCCGCTATGCAAAAACCAGCCTTTGTGCCAGTTTGACGTGAAAGCCCTAATTAGAGAATAAACACAAGAGTAATCTTCCCGATCCCGGACAGGTATCAGCGAATGAATGTCTGGATCATTGGGATTATGAATTAATTATAACATTTCGCTCTGCCAGTCACGTGGGAGCAGAAAATCCGACAAACTTTTGTGAACGTCCGACAGTTGTAGCTTTATGACGATATAAAGATTAGAGGCATTTGTATTTTAATTACTTTTTCACCATTCCAGTCCTTTTATTGGCAGAAATAACTGTTTGCTTGTTTTTTATTATTGCTTTCACTATTACGAAGTTATTTTTAAATAAATTCATAAATTCAAAAATGTGCCATAGTTGATAAGGTACGTAGGTACACCGTGGATATTTTTAAATCGTTGTGTGGAAAGCATTTTACAAATTGTATGGCTGTATGCAGTTACTCTTTAAGTTTAGAAAAATGTTCAAGTCAGATTAAAAAACTGTTAAAAATAAATGAAGATGTTGAGAGATCTATATGCGGTTTTGTAATAATATTCTTGGCCTTCTAAAAACCTTTACTGAAAAATAGTATCAAATGACACCATTGCAATTTAATTGTGCAATATAATGACAGAGTTCGGAAAGAATTTTTTATACTGATTAAACCAAAGTAAAAATGAAATCTCACTTTAATGCAGGAAAAGGAATACAATAGAAATCAATTTTAATAAATTTTTTCAAAGACCCATATAGTACATAGAATCGTGTACTTTTGGTAAGGTGGTTTTGGCATAGTATTGTTGGAAGATTAAATTTCAAAGCCAAATGTCTATTATATTCAGAGTTTAAATGTGTTTGTTATTTCAAAAATAAATCATCCAAATTTGAAAATTGATATGAAGCAGTTGTTTACTGATATAGTGAAGATACTTAAAAAAACTACTTATAGCGTCAAATTGAAAACGAATTTATAAAGTTTAGATAACACACCTGTCATTTGCTCATCGGTGGGGGCTAATGGCGGCAGTCGAAGTACGGTGGAGGCGTTACCCTCGACTAAACGGGCGATTGGTTGTAGTCAAGTTTTATTATATTGTTTGGAAATATTTGCATGTATTTAATCTGCACACTTAAATCTAGTGAAATAAAATATATTAGAAAGAGAGAGAAAGATAAGTTAAGAACTAGCCGGGGCAAAAATAGTAGGAGGTGCGTGCTGCTTGTGTTCAAGGAGGCGGCGGTGCGGGCTCGGCTTGGATCTGGTTCTAGGTGGTCCTTAGTCCTGGTTAAGGTGCTCGCTGGGTCTTGCGGCTAAGTCCTGAAGAGCACTGGCGAACGCTGCGGCGGTTATGGACGAATTATTGCTGTGATAGACACCAAATGCAAAGAGAAGGAAACCGATGCTTCACAGAACTAAGTCGTTCAGAGTTGCAAATGTACATTAATTTCTAAGAAACTTACCAAGAATTATATTTATGAATTAGCAAAGGGCAAGACTACGCTTGAGACGGCTAGGTTCAATAAAAGTGTAAGTGTATTGATAATACTTAAAAGACGAATTATTTGCTGTTTTGTTTTTGTGTGATCAAAATTGATCTAAATCATGCACGATCTAGATATAGTGTATAGAATAAAGAAATGAAACGGTTTGTGAAGGTTATCTTCTTTTACGTTTGTATTTGTAAAAATTCTCGCAAAGCGGAAGAAGATAACATATTTCAACGGTAAGGAAAGCGGAAGAGCTGCAATAGAGATGATAGTCGTCACTCGTAAAACTAAACCCACTGTTGAAAGGTCAAATTGCAAGCCTCGGAACCAGTATGGGAATTTTGATGCATGTAATTTTTGCAAATATACTTTTATGTTCAAGATCAAATTCTGTTTACTTTACGTTATTAATTACTTCTCGCGGGTAGCTCTGATCCATGGTTGTCAACACCTGAAGTAAGAGAGTCGAGTCAAGACTATACAGATGTTTATTTTGTTTAACCCTCCAGTACCCGTTCAAAATTCTAAGACATCAGTACCCGCACCGGTCTCGCAGTCCGACACCCCTCTGCCACCTCCATAACAATAATGAGATATCTTATGGCATTAGTTTCTTGTTCACTAACGTCTTCCTAATCAGATATTTCCTGTTCAGTGTCACTGTTCATTTCCCTAGTTTCCAATAAACTATCTTCGTCAGACGATGACACATCATCATAAAACGCGTTGTCGACATCCTCCTCCGCTATTATATCTCGCATCGTCTGTTCTAGTCGCACCTGTTCTTTCTCATAAAGTCTGCCATGACTATAATAATGTTTTAGTATAACAGTGTTACTAAAAATGCAGAAAATATACTTCCTTCTCCTCACATTGGTCGTATATCAAAGGTAAAAATAAAAACAACTCGGGTACCCGCTTCGGTCTCTGAAACCGAAATTATAAATAACTTTTAAACCACTGCACGCACGAACTCAAAACTGCATACGGATCTTCAATGTCAATATATAGGAAGGTAGTGAAATGGGCGGTAAACTAACGCTAGCACATTAAGTAATATACTGCATCATGTGTTCCCTCGGTCTCACAGACCGTAAACGGGTACTGGAGGGTTAACTAGATTACAAAATATATGTTTTAAAACTATTTACAAGTAAATAAACAAAATAGAATACTTCCTGGTGGTTTCTACGGTGCGGACAGTCCCGATGGAAGAATGGCGGTGTTCCCCGGTGGCGGATATGGAAGGTTTCCCTTGCCTGCAATTTAAATGGCTATAAACAGAAAAAAACATGTAATAATCTATTTTTAGCTCGTCGGTCCCTAGTTTCCCCAGGTTTAGGATTGATAAGATAGAATCAGAATTTTGGGGCAGTTAACAGCACTCTAAGCCTGGCGTAACGTAACCGTTTGCCACGATAGCTAAATTAATTTATAGATTTGAGAGCCCACGGTTTCGTTTAAGAATCGCCGGAAAAATTGGAGCCCCCCCGGTGCGCTTAAATTTGCAATTTAAATATTAAGCAAGCTCGCGGCTCGCGGATTTGAACTGAACTTAGGCCGCTCGTGGTTCCACGTGAACCTCGGGCTGGGGAGCGTTTGTGGCGAGCTATCTGGAAAAATTGTTTATTAGCAGATAAATCTGAGCAGCAAGATGTTGTTCTGTTGCGCCCTAAAATTGACAGGACATGGTAGGTTTGGGGTTAATCTGAGCAGCAAGATGTTGTTTCGTTGCGCTCTAAGATTAACAGAACGGGGTGCTTTTATATACACGATCGCTTTAAAGCAGTTCGACTAACCCAAGCAAGGGAGGTTTCAGGTCAGTTTTAAGGGTGATTCAGGCAGTTCAACTTCTCAGGTAGAAGTCAGGAATAAAATTTACATGAACTGGAAAGGACAGGTAGTTAAAGGTAGGATTCTTGTTTCAACGTACAAATATCTGCACTGGTGGAGCCCCTGGCTGAGGCTCAGGTTCTGGTCTGGTTTCTTGAAGGAACGGGTTAGATACCTCTGGACTGGGCAGGCATAGCTTTTTTATAATGCTTGGATCTCCTTCTACGTTATTTACTTAAGAACATCTAAGAGGGGCTGAACGTGATACTCTGGTATGGACAAAAAGTGGGATGCGCGGATAGAGCGACGCGGTGTAGTTTGCGAAATTTACCGGTTTCACACCTGTGCTCTATCGGAGAATCAGGATGATCTCTTGAAGGAATTCTTCAAGTGTTTCTTACCCTCCGCGTGGCTCCAAATGTTCGCGCGTCACGCATTCTTATGACTGTGATAGCGCCTACAAATTGATAACAGCAATTAAAACGTTATAAAACAATTTGGAGGCACGCGAAACGTCACAGCAGTAGATTTGACCTTAAAATAATAAATGGATATCTCCAACATCGAGATATCCACAAGTACACATGGACTTAACCAACACGGGGACTTAAATCTATAATTGACTACTTGACGAGAGTGCGAATGCGACTTTTCACATTAAAAGGTTGGAAAAGATAAAAATTTATATCTGCATCTTTCGATCGAGATTCGAAGTCGCGATCTCAGGCTCGACGGTCCACAAGTGTCATCAACGTTTATAATTGGTAACACTAATACAAACAGTCAAATAGATATGAAGTAAAAAGCGACCAATCTCGGTTTAAAGCTTTTAAGTTCGTTGCATTAATGTTCCACACAAAAAAGCGCAAAACTAATCTTGTTCTCGCTCATCCCGCGGGACATACCTCGCATTTTTTAATTTTTTCACTTTCCTTTAACGCCAAAGCGGCTCATGTCATTACATTGTAGAACCAAGAAAAATTCTCCCGGACTTCTTGAGAAGGTATTGATTTTTCACTCGTCTCCAAGCCTGCAAATCTCGCTCAACTTTGGCTGCTGGCGATTCAGTAGGTCCTGGCCAAGCATTTGTGCGCTACGCTCGGGGTCTGTAACTTCTCTTCGTTTTCGAATTTTGCTTTAGATTGAACTACATTTTAGTTAGACTAATATTTATTACCTACTACTACATGTGTAATTTACCGTTCATTTATAATGTACTGGAATAAGATTTTGTATGTATTTTAGTAAAAAATTCGCATTTTGGGAAGTTTTCGGGGATATCCTTGTTAGCAGTGTAGGAACGCCTTCAGTGAGTTGAAGAGAAATTTAATGTTCGTTGCTGTTCGGACCATTTAGTTGGAACTAGCTTAGATTTTATCTAATGGAGTCTTGAAATTTACAATGTGACTTTCATTTGTCTAGTTACAAGCATTTTGAAGCCAAGTAAGCATTTTTAGAGATTCGCCTAGGAAGTTTTCCATGGTACAACCTCTAAAATGTATCGCACAATAATTCATCAAATCACGCGATTTCTCGTGTATCTTTCAACGTACAATAATTTTGAATATCGCCAGTGAGCTCCCTTTTAATTCAACCTACGATCCGTCTCCATGCCACTGAGCTATAAAACGCCTTTTTAGGTTGTTACATGCCGTAATCTGGGATTTACCTGCAACAACGTATGAGGAAATTAAAACGTCTTCCAGACTACAGCGAACTTGAAAAGTATCAAACTGAATGTACGAATATGTGACTAGTGGCTATAATTAGTCACGTTTCTAAATAACTCCGCTAGAGAAGAAAGTAAAGAAGCAATCTACAATTGACAAACATCTCAGGGAGAAAACAATAGTGATGTTAGAAAAACGAAGAGCTTTAATAAAAGAAGGATGTAACGCCCCATTTCATTTATGTGTTAGTTTTTTATTCGTTAATTTTATTTACCGCGCGTTCGCTTCGGGCCCTGAAGCATAGAAATTTTGGGCTTTCTCGAAGAGCGCTAGACCTCCGATAAGAACATACCTGGCTAGAAAATTTTCGAGGTGCGGTCTTCTGATACCAGCTCTCGTCGAAGGCGGCTGGGTGAAAAAATAATTGAATTGAAGTAAGCAGAGCAGCGTCCCTTCAAGCACGATCAGGCCGATTTCCAGCTGTCGTGAAATTTTCCTTTTTAGTTTTTTCTTGTGTGTACTAATTTCGTGGTAATTAGGCCTGTTTCCACGTGGCCTGTTTTAGTGTCGACTGCTTTCATGTCTACGGCTTTCATCTTAATGCCCCCATGCCCTTACTACAAGCAACGGCTTCCTGGCCTACGCTCAGATGGTTGGGTTCCTAGCGATCAGTTCCTCTAGCCGAATTCATTGTGGCAAACGGTTGCTGTAGCGTGAGTGCCAGATGTGGGCAGCTTTGGCGACGGCTTAACTTTCCAGCGGCTACAGCAGTCATCCGTGTGCTTTTCAGGGCCGAAACCAGCATTGCCAGGCAGGGGCTGGCAAGACCTTACGTAGGATCGCAATATAGTGCATCTAAAAGCATTCCGTAAGTACAGGCATTGATTTTCAGCTTGCTGTTTAATTTATCGGTAAAGGGCTATCGGATAAGAATTAACAGTTTTACGAAGGCCTTCGATTACCAAACTGTACGCGATAACAATCTTGTTTTCAACGCTTGATGCGTTATTATTTCATCATTTAAGGTGGCTGAAATTTTGTTTGTACCTTATACTTATTTCCGTAAAAGTCCTTGAGGTGCCTGGCACTAGATATGACACTTGCGATCGACGGAAGCTTAGAGTCAAAATACTAATCGGATATTTGCATTGCCTCCGAATATTATTATGCTCTATGCTCATAGTTTGGACTAAATATTATTGATGGTTTGATACCATTTATTATGTGTCATGTTATGCTTTTATGCAATAGGCTTTGCCTTATAATTGTTGTTGAATATTAAAAGTCTATTTATTCTTATTGGTTTATATTTTCGTTGTGTATTCATGCTACCATTCTAGAAGAATCTGCTACTGTTCTCTTTTAGATTTAGGTTGATGTAGAGGCTTACAAGGTAGGTGGTCGTTTGATTTGGTAGCTAGATTTATTTTTTTTGTTGTGTTTAGCTACAGACGCTAAAAAATCTGTTGCTTCATAGATTGTATTTAATCCTAAGGATGGCTGCCTAGTCCTTACACCATATTTTCTGCCGAGAGTTAGAGCTAGCTAGGGCTGTGTTCACCCCTCGTTTAAGGGTGGTACACGTAAAGTGAAACAGATTGTTAAAATATAAAAAGAGAAGGTGGTTAGTGCATTGCAATGCGTATACCTACGACACATCAGTAGTTATTACTCGAAAATAATACATGTTTTTAAAACACAGAATCTTTTGTGACGGACGCACAACTAACAATTGCAACACTTTCTTAAAGATGATATTCAGCATTTTTTAGAGAAATTTTTCTTCATGGCATCTTATCCAGTAGCACAAGAGTGTGAATAGCCGCTGATTTTGCTTGCTGATATTTTTGAAAAACTTAAGCGAGAAATCGACTAACCTCTAGCCGTACCCTATAACAGAGTGCGGATAGATCGTTATCACGAGAGGGGCAATCATCTGCTGTACCCCGGTAAAGGAAAAATACGTCAAATTGACATCAAGGCACCCTACAGTTTCCTACTCTGCAACTAGAAAAGCAGACCATTGCGAAAGTGCAGCAGCAGACGTGGCACTGACCTATGTAAGGAGAAAATATGAAGCGTTGCGATATATCGATTATCGATTCTGCTGATTCAGAGTTATAGAAGCTCAATCCATTAAATAGAAAAAATATATATCTTAAAGTTGTTGCATTCCCGCTCAGTGGACTTTTCCCTGCCTCTTGCTAATATTAGCGACAAGCAAGAGACATTCAATAACACATAAAGGTTCCTGAGCTGCACTATGGGTCCACATGTCGTGCAATGTAGCAATAGATTGTTTTTGTAACCACCAAAATATTAAGATGACTTGTAAATACACACAATCACTAGATTTCCGCGGAATCCAGCGATCACATTCCGAGCTCGTGAGTCTTCTGAACTGACGCAAGACTGTAATGACGAAACAGCGATCGCAGCTGAAAATGCAACCACGGGCAGCCGCTTTTTCATAAATTTTAGATTATTTAATTAAGATCGCACCTTGGTAGGCACAATGCAACCTCGGCTGCATCTGAATGAGAAGGGATGCAAAACATTAATTATTAACCGAGCGAAGATTGAGCCGGGAAACTCATTTTCCGGGGGCCTAATTAGACGTCCTACAAAAAATTCGAGGGCGGATTCGCCGTGGAGGAGCTTCCGGCGTTTCCATTCAGGAGTTCTCTTCAAATTGTTATTTCCGCGCGTGTAATGGAAGAGGCTGGTCGGTGCTGCGATAAGCCGAGGTCAAAACACATAAAGCAATAAACAAGCTGATAGCAGTATGACGGTGAGCCGTGTCGATGTTTAAATATAATTTGATCCAACACCAGATCCGATTCACATGTACTTTAATTGCTTGTGCACGTCTCGTGTTCGTGGACAATCAACAAACCGATTCGACCTATAACTTACATAATGATGACTCTGACTTTGGTAATCTTTTGGAATGTTTATGAACAACAGGTCTATTGTCAAAACAAACAATATTTAAGTGGGAAGGTCGACAAAAGTTTTATAGTAAGATTTCATCTTTCATTCCTGAAGCCAAGTAATCGTTTTGTTTACTTAATATGTACTCTGGCTGTAAATTAAAATACAATTAGTTAAAACTTTACAAGCTGAGAAACGACATTAGATAACAAAACTATTAATTCTGACCCTTGCTCATTTAGATATTTAATCACGAGAGCATTGCTGCACTATAAACGAATTATAAATTATGCAGATTCTTGATATACAGAGTGGAAACTTTTTACATCGTGCGTATACATCCTAGGAACTTACTTAACCCTCGTAATACTAAGCTTTTTTGGTAGTGCGCAGTAGCAGAGACATTTGTGCCAGGTGTTTTTCTGATAAGAGGGCTTTAATAAAATAGAGAATGGTAACATTTTGGCACTTCCCTATTTGCTTCTATAAACATTTTGCAATAACAAAATCAACAAAATAGGTAATAAAAAAAAAGAAAATTAATTCAGAACATAATATACTATTCATACCGAGTGATAATCACCACATCCGGTCATTTAAAATTTGGCATTATCTAAAAAAAAATTATTGTTATGGAATACCTTTCTTTACATCTGTTGAGTGAGGCGATTTACTTCGAATACAAAAATCTGCCGCCTGATAGGCCGTAACCGGCATGGCGTTGCAACGTACAGGGGTGAGAGAGAGTCCTTTCCGATCTTCTGTTTTGAAAACACTTCCGGTACAGCGTTCTTGGGCGAGAAGTCACATAAAAAGATCGAGCTTTTGTGGAGTTTTATGGGGATGTAAATGGCTTATGTACTGAGGGCGAGTTCTAGAGTACGTTGATTGTAATTGTGGCTGAAGAAATTCGGGATGGCAGCATATCACTTTGAACCCCAAAAACCACGTGCAGCGTCTTCACAGAAAATTTCAATTTTCAAGCTTAGGTCGCAGATTTTCTTGAATTTTTTTGGGGCGAGAGCTTGAATGTCCAAATTTTTCATTGTCATCCCTGAAGGTTATTGTAGGAGCCCTGTTACGCTGTGCCCCGCGTCCAGGGACGATGTTGTATTAAAGGGATTTTGCCCCCCCCCCCCCCCCCCCCCGCCGCAACTTTTCATGCAAGGTGTAAACTGTAAAGCGAGCTTTAGACAAACGTTGGTTTCGGCCAGGGGTCTTCACGAGCCCCAGCAGAGCTGGGCAAATTACCAATTACCGCCCAATGTAGTAATTTAATTACCAAAGATTCAATTACTCACAGGAAATATTAATTCAATTACCAATTACTTAGTAATTGTAATTGTACAACTGTCAGGGAAGATAGAGGGTCGGCCTTACCTTTTGGCGAAAGTTGTATTGGTTATTTTGCCGGCTGGTAATTATCGGCCTAGTTGGGCTAGCTCGCCGTGAGGGTCGCAGAGTTCCAGCTATGCTGAAAAAAAATAGGAGAGGGCGCCAGGTCCTCGACTCAGATCCAATCCTTATGCCGGACCGTACACAAGGTAAAGACAATTTCCAGCAGATCAAAAAAAATAAACAAACCAACAACCAATGAATAGATCACAGCTTTATTTTAAATATTGGTGGGTACTATAGTGCGCAACAAGCAAAATCACAGCAGGCAGTATGCAAAAGTAGATGCAAGTATGATAGGCGATATGAATACATATATATTTCTAATAGCAACAAAAAAAAATACATAGTATGCGACATGCAGCAATAAATATTAATATATATATATATATATATATATATCGTCTGTTCTATAAAAAAGGCCCCGCCTTCTAGCTACTTTATTATTTATTTTAGACCCAATAAACCTTATATCAAATCAAATGGCACATAAAAACCTACATTTTAACACCATCAAAAATGTTTTATCTTCAATTGTTTCAGAGTGGTGACGTCACGTGCAATTTTTTTAAATGACACTGTATATATTTTTTGACATTTTCTGGTAGAGGTTTTTTTTCTCTTTTCAACAATATAAATATTTTATGCCCTTACATAAGAAAATTTTCGAGAAAAATTAAAAAACTTTTTTATCGGTGGGAGGCCACCATACAAAACTATAAACAAAAGTGTAACTCAAAAAAACAAAACAATAAACACTTTAGATTATTCTGAAATCTGACAGTTAAAGCGTTTGGCTACTATTTGTTTTGTTTTTCTGAGTTACACTTTTGTTTACAGTTTTGTATCATGGCCTCCCACTGTCAAAAAGTTTTGTAATTTTTCACGAAATTTTTTTTATGCAAGTGCATGAAATATTTATATTGTTGAAAAGAGAAAAAAAACCTCTACCAGAAAATGTCAAAAAATATATACCGTGTCATTTAAAAAAATTGCACGTGACGTCACCACTCTGAAACAATTGAAGATAAAAAATTTTTGATAGTGTTAAAATGTAGGTTTTTATGTGCCATTTGATTTGATATAAGGTTTATTGGGTCTAAAATAAATAATAAAGTAGCTAGAAGGCGGGGCCCTTTTTATAGAACAGACTGTATATCAAACAAACAGTAGCCCATGAGCAGTAATGGCTATAATCTGCGGATGGGCTAACACATTAAAACATTTCGAGCACGGCATAAATCAATCGAACTCCCTACTCAGGTGACGATATTTCGCGAAAGCATGAAATTACGCGAGGTTTAAAAGAAGCGCAGCGAGTATAAAAATTATGCATAAAAATAAAATGGATAGACTGGAGGTAACCTGTGAGGCAGGAAATAGCAGAGCCGGGTTATGCAAGCGCACAGCTGATGCGAAACCCCGAATATCAGCTCAGAAAGATTCTAAAGTAAATATTCAAAAATTTCTAGGGGTCAAAACTACCAGGATATATGCCCATATAAAAGCAGGGTTGTTTTCTCAGTGGAAATACATCAGGTACATACATGAACGCTAAGGCAAACGCTTGAATAAACCTTCGGCAAATTTGTACCTACGTAGAGACTCGCAAATGAATTACAATAGCGCGGAATTGACAAAGATTCTACCGGCGGCCTCGTGACGCAATCGCTACTAACCCGAGATTAATCAATCATGAACTGAAACTGCAGAAGCAATCGACTACCGATGTCGCTACTCTAGCCACTATCAACATCAAAACAAAGCAGCAAACGTCAGACGACTGACGGCAAATGGCGGCGAAAGAACTGCGAGTACGGGCTTAAAACTGAAATAATTGACCGAAAGATCTAACATACAATTTGCAGGGGAGCTCGATGGGGCGCGGCGACCAACGGGGCCGCAGTCCTCGGCGGAACCACCGAAACAGGACTCTAGTAAGAGTTCTGACATCAATTTGCCAGGCTGCATATAAATGCAAATAAGGCAGCAGCGTGAAGGCTAACTAATCTGTAAATTCGTAGGTTCGGCAGAGAAGCCGTGGCTCGGGGCTATTAAGCCGCAGAGCTGCCTTCACAAACTCGGGTAAGCTTGATCAATGATTCAATAAAGATCACTAAAATGCACAAAATGGGTGCTCGAAATTTACACAAGGCCTATCATGATAACGCATCAGATCTATACAAAAGCATGCACTAATAACTAACTAAACGAAGCATTGCTATGCCAAAAATTATCGCACATGCCCTAACTACTAACGAAACGAGATACTATTATCTAACTAAAAAATACACCAGGCGCAAATAGCTATATCAGTTTCTTGCCTGTAGTAAAAACGAGTCTAGGACACTACGCCGACTGGACACTACGCCGACCGTGGACACTACGCCGACCGTGGACACTACGCCGACCGTTGGCCGTGGACACTACGCCGACCCTGGACACTACGCCGACCGTCCTCTGTGGACAATACGTCGACTGTGGACACAACGCCGACCGTCCTCTTTGGACACTACGCCGACCGTGGACACAACGCCGACTCTTAAAATAAAAATTAATTGCAAATGCAACAATGTAGTGGACACTATGCCGACCGTTCCCTTTGGACACTACGCCGACCGTGGACACAACGCCGACCGTTTCCTTTGGACACTACGCCGACCGTGGACACAACGCCGACCGTCCCCTTAGGACACTACGCCGACCGCGGACACAACGCCGACTCATCCTCCTAGAATAAACGTTCGTAATAGGTCTCAGAGTGCACATTTCTTCACATCGGCGTCGATACAATTTTCCCTACTAGGAAATTACATTTTCTAGAAGATTATAAGCATATAATCCTTCACTGAAAAATTTATTTTTGGAGATACTGATGCGGCGGGTCATATCGGTATAAAATGTTTTGATTGGTTGTTCTCACGCGAATTGAACAGTCCAATGTGTTGAAGCGAGTAAATCTTGGCAATTTAATGACCATTCGTTGGATTCCCCTGAAATTTTGTCATACCCTAGTTCAACGTTTCGAGAACACGTATGCCTAATTTGATATTGGCATGTTACTTGGATTCACAGATAAGTACAAAAGAGTTATTTTCGTAAATAAAAAACAAACGAAATTATTATTTCAGAAACATTAAATAAATGCCAATGAAAGTCGACTTCTATAGCGTAATTATTTTCAATTCTAAAAATAGCCAAGTTATGCTTAGTATAAACAGTGCGCATTTAGAGGGTACCTAGTCATTAATTAAAAACAGTCTTGCATCTTTTAAAAAAAAAAACTAAACTACCTGTTAATGTCAAATTGCCTTATTGAATTTAATGAGATAGTTTAATTAAAATTGATTAACACATTACACATTAACACATATTACAACCAACTGCACAAAATAAAATTTATTTAACTGACAATACAATTTACATAAAACAAATGTTATAAAATCATGTATTTATGTCAGTTATATACTGTTAGATTGGTTGTCGATCGAGAGGACAGATTGCGTAGTTATAGGTGTGACCCCAAATCTCGTCTGGAACTTGTGGCGTAGCATCCATGTTTTGCATCGTTTCAGCACATTCAGTGCACATCCCGAAATGCCGACACGGCATTATAATGGTGGTGGGGGGAGCGTTGTGGCATATCAGGCAAAGTGCGTTATATCTTTCGCCAATTGGATTGAGAGCATTTTCATTGTTACTGTCAGGTCTGGCCTCTTCCTCTACTTCAACAACTTCCTCTTCCGAGTCAGTAGTGGTACTATTATCTGAAATTAATTTATTAATGTAGACGCAGTTTTAAAAATATTAATATTATTCCACATACCATTAATTTCGAACGTAGGGGGTACGTCACCAGGAAGTGCTGTCAGCAAAATTTCCTCTTCCATATTAATAGTTACATTATCAGAAACTACATTCTGGAATATTCGCTCCATCGTAGACGAGACTCCGTTCAAAAAGGATTCCACATCTCCGTCTTCGTCAAACTGTGAAGTTAAATTCGGTATCCTCCTACTATTTGACTGATATGATCGCTTTGGTAGAACCTTTATTTGAAGTCCTTCGTCAATAAAGGCTCGAACTTCTCTAACTGTGAGCATCGATATTTCCCGTATTTTGCCTGTAACAAATGAATTGTGTGTATAGGTCCTGTATTCAATTTTTAAAATGCACCAAATGGGTGTTATTGTTATTACCTATGAATTCCCATACATTCGGACCTCGTACCCTTAGTAATCTCTGCAACAACGCATGGAAGGATTCAGAATCGTTGTTTGTGCGCCTGGATCGCTTGTATACGGAAAATCCGTCCGCACCTACTCTAGTGAGCCATTGCCTTCGGTAATACCTAAAACATATACAGTTATATAAAACGGCTACAATTCGTTTAATTATGGTTGGTTGTAAATATGGTTGTTTAAGTAAATTGCGCCCCATTATGTATCCATATACACATGCTGCAAGGGTTAGTTTGGCATAACATTGTAGCAGAATACCCACGTTAACAACGTTTCAAAAGAATTGGAAAGGTGATTTTCCGAGATAAAGTTAGACACATACTGAAAGCTCTTGGATTTGATTGGTAGGCAATAATGCTAAACATATCAAAATCTTTAGGGACCTTTTCGCAAGTCTGTTATCGCGTAGTAATGGTTTCAAGCCAAGTCCGCATGCTTTTCGTAAGATAGCCTAAAACAAATAAACTTAGTACAGAAAATAACCACATAAGTACCAAATATTCAGCCATTTTAATTACCTGAGCGTAATGAAAGAAACAACCCGCCTTGTTCACGTTTGGAAATTGCCTCTCCAAAGAAGAAACAAGAGGTTTCTCAAAATCCGTCATAATGAACTTCACTTTCATATTGGGTAGAATTTCTTTAAGTTTTTGAAATATTTGGTCATACGCCGAAGTTTTCCTGCTTTTCATTAAATCGTACGCACACGGAAATGCCTAGAAAATGTTATATTAAACTTGGTTTGGACAACGATATTATCACTTGATAAAAATACATACGTATCCATATTGTACTGCCATTATAGTCAGTAGCTGACTACTGGCTGGATGACGGGGACGAGTTTTAAATGTACCGTCAATATGGATTTCTTTTGATTCGCTGAGTAACTGCATTAAGTCCTCCGCCAAAAATACCACTGATGTCGAATCTTCTTCACCTACAGTACCCCAACAAAAATTGGTTCCGTCGATTTTACCGTATAGAGGGTTATCGCGGCAAATGTTCCCCAAATCCTCTTAAGTACATATTTGGCATAGGGGGTGCAACTAACCGGCGATGACGCCTCATAGCCTTTGACATAGCTGGAAAGGCTATCTTGCTGGCAACATCTACAGGAGCCCTTAAAAAGAGAACGTAAATAAAACTATAACATTACCAATTCCTGTTAATGAATTTCTTCTCGGTAGAAATACAATAAAAAGTAATCGCAAACAATGTGCGTTTTTTCTACAAGTTAAGTTTCGTTTATAAAAGCATAAATATATGATACATACCTCGCACTTTGTGTAACAAATATAGATTTAATATCTTCGCTCGTATTACGCGCCGTTTCTAACATCGCCACTCTTAAACGCAACGCTTCCTCCTTTTTCGAGTCTGATAAATGGCTGTGGTTTTCCCCAAGTTTGGTAAATTGATTTTCGTTTGCAGACGCTCTTGCTGGACACCCTTTCTCCGTACAGATCAAAAATTTTATACCGTTTTTTGTTTTATTTATTCTGTATAAAAACCCTAGGTCGGCATTGCACGTGTAATAGATCGAACCACGTCTTTGACCAGGCACAGTTACAATTTCCATTATGTTGTCAGTCAATAAAATGTACTTAAATTGTTAATAAATTCTTACTTGTTCACTCGTAAAATCTCTGTAGAAACTGTGGATACTGGGCAATCAAGCTTATTTATACATTACACCCGTAAAATTTTAAGAAACTTTCTCCCTCTATGCATAGATTCAGTTAAGATAAAAAATCATATTCTTGGGGAAGAAGTACCGCCAAATAAGTGCGCAAATAATCCTATCCAAGAAGAACTTACTATAATCCCTTTGTCGGACTTTCCTCTAGATGAAAATAAATTACAACTTCCTGTCTACTTAACCGACCACTACCTGTTAGGTAACCCAGTGCTGCAAATTTAAGTTTTCTTTCTTAAAATCACAAAGTTGAAATTTGTAAAATCGCTCAGCTACCAATAAAAATTTAATGATAATCAATTTTAAAATTACCGCCTTGTAATTTGCATCTAAAAAGTAAGACGTTATGGCCATAGACGATAGTGGCGCTTCGTGGAGTAAATTAGTGGGTATAGACTATGCAATGTGAAGTTTTGCTACTGTAATGCAATTTTAATGAAAACAAACTCAAAAATAATAAAATAAATAATTGTGTATAATCATAAATAAATAGATTACAAAACAATATTTAAAAAAAAAACAGGACAAACAATTATTGTAGGTTAGGCCACTCAAACTGGCCTGTCCATGCGAAGCGCCACTCGTTACAGGACAAAAAACCCCTGGACAAAAAAACTCGGACATAAGACCTCCGGACAAAAAACCCCCGGACTAAAAAACCCCCGGATAAAAAACCCCCGGACTAAACCCCCCCCCCCCCCCCCGGATAAAAACCCCCGGACTAAACCCCCCCCCCCCCCCGGATAAAAAACCTCCGGACTAAAAACCCCCACCATAAAGAAAACACTCGCACATTATGTGGGGTTCGTGGGCGATTATTATTATTATTATTGAAAATACACATATTTTATTTCGCACTATACTAACTAAAGCTCTATATGGGCACCACACTTAATAGGACATTTATAGTACTAATCTGTCCAATTCTATTTCTATATTGCTATGAAAATTGTTATGTAACCATCTAGCTATCTGCGTAACTATAGCAACAGCGCTTGCAAATATTGTTGAAATAGTTATTATTGTATTAAGTGCCCAAAATTGGTGTTTTTCGAGACCGCCAGGTTGAAACCAAAATAAATTCGAAGGCGCCATAAAAACACTAATTTTGCCACGAAATACAAACAACGTTTTTTCTACGACGTTAAAAAAAAGAAAACTTTGCTATTATTAATCGCCTCCAACAAAACCTAACCTCAAAAAATCATAACTGTCATAACATGACTCATTTGTTTCATTTTGCGCACAAGATCTTAAAAAAATCATTTTGCGGCCATGTGAAAAAGTGAGATACATCGCGCATCGATAAGGATGCAAAATTGCATTTTCTGACAGTTGTAGAAAATAGATATTTGTGTGCCAAGGCTGTGAAATTACTATTTAACGTACCGAGAGAAAATTGGACGAAAAAGGATTACGTAGACATGTTGCATACAATATTTTGTGGTCAAGTGGAAGCAAAATGAATATTTGCGAACGCAAATGGCTATTTTTGTATCTAGAATGCGAAATGCTACTTTTGCGTTCGAGAATGGAAGTTATTTTGCCGAGCTTTAGCGAGGCAAAATACCCATTCGAGAACGCAAAAGCATTTCGCATTCGAGATGCAAACAATGATTTTTCGAAAACTGCAATAAAACTAAGTAGTATGAGAATAAAAAAAATTAAATAAGGTAACTGTCAACGTTAATTGACAATTTTATATTTCATAAACAATTAATTTTTGAACCATGGCCTGCTGAATTGTTTAACAAACGTCAAAGTGATGTATAAATTTAACTCACTGCAATATCGGCACCTTCAATTTACATGTAGTACAACATAAATTAGTCATGTTTATAATAGTTTATAATAGTTATTAGTATCTATTGAAATTTTAAATTACTTAATATAAAACTAATGTGGGTTACTTAATTAATAAAATCACAAATAAGTTCCTAAAAAATTACAAATTTTTTGACATTTCTTTTATGTTCTAGAACGCAAAAGAGTTTTGCGTTCTAGAACATAAAAGTATTTCGCTGTTAAGTGACAAAAAAGAATCACTTTGCTTACTGAGAATTTAACGAAAATGTCAACATTTGATGACAGTTTTCGAAAATGGCTATTTTTGTATCTAGAATGAGAAATGCTACTTTTGCGTTCAAGAATGGAAGTTATTTTGCCGAGCTTTAGCAAGGCAAAATACCCATTCGAGAACGCAAAAGCATTTCGCATTCGAGATGTAAACAATGATTTTTCGAAAACTGCAATAAAACTAGTATGAGCATTAAAAAAAAATTAAATAAGGTAACTTGCAACGTTAATTGACAATTTTATATTTCATAAACAATTAATTTAAGTTTGAACCACGACCTGCTGAATTGTTTGACAAACGTCAAAGTGACGTATAAATTTAACTGACTGCAATATCGGCACCTTCAATTTACATGTAGTTCAACATAAGTTAGTCATGTTTATAATAGTTTATAATAGTTATTAGTATCTATTGAAATTTTAAATTACTTAATAAAAAACTAATGTAGATTACTTAATTATTAAAATCACAAATAAGTTCCTAAAAAATGACAAATTTGTTGACATTTCTATTACGTTCTAGAAAGCTAAAGAATTTTGCATTCTAGAACATAAAAGTATTTCGCAGTTAAGTGACAAAAAATAATCACTTTGCTTACTGAGAATTTAACGAAAATGTCAACATTTGATGACAGTTTTCGAAAAAATTCATTTCGAAGCCGGCGGCCGTTAAACCAAACGTCAAAACTAGGGTCCCTAGATTTGTGTAATTATTTTTGTTTCATTTGGAAGCACACAAGATGGATTAATCGAAATGGATATTTGCATGAATAATCATTCTCTCTCTCTCTTTCACTTACAGCATTTCATTTTTTATTCTCTTTCTTGAAAACATTCGAACCCGGAGTTATTTCTTTATTGAATAGATTTGATCACATTTGATCAATCTTAACGTTTCCGATTATATTGTTTGTTTTATTTATTTCATTTCCATGGAAACGCTTTCACATGACACCCGCCTACCTATTTAAATGAATTAAACTTTAATCATTTTTTAAAAGCAATAAAATTTGCAATTACGTAAATGTTTACTCTTGACCACAAAATATTGTGTGCACCATGTCCGCGAAATCGTTTAGCGTCCTCGAGATTGTCGCTGAGGTCCCACATTTCCCAAATAAAACAAAAATAGTTACACAAATCTAGGGACCCTAGTTTTGACCTTTGATTTAACGGCCGCCGACTGCGAAATGCATGTTCGCATCCTGTGTTGCGTTCGCGAAACAATTGTGCCCTTCTGCATTTTACATTTAATAACACGGGCACAGCCGTAGTCGATCAATCCTTTAAATTACCATAATAGAATCCCTACGTTCTATGAATTTTGAGACAAACGGTACATATAATTATGGCCCCACCTATATACCTATGTTTCAGCCATTATGAAACATATTATACAGTGCGAGTGTAAAGTCTGGAACTATTGAAATAGGACTTTTATCAAATGTTTTTGAAAGAAATCCTCGACACGCCAATTTTTATTTAAAAAAATACATATTTTACTGTAATTGTCACTTTTAGATTGTGTTTTGTTTTTGAGTTATGACGTTAGCGATACTGTTTTTAAATGGAAACCCTAAATTTTTATGATGAATTTGGACAGAACATGAAATTCTACAACCAAATACGCTAAAAAAAAGTATGATACTGTCTTGTGCAATTTTCGAGAACATCGTACGGTTACCACATCCCCTCAATACTAAAATTTCAATTCGTTCTTGTTCACTCAAATATCGCACATTACCTAGTTATTTAATAAGGAGCACACTACAAAAACAGATAAACAAACTATGAAGAACTGTCATAATTTTAGGGCTAACTCATTGTTTCATGGCTACTTGATCTTTATTCGATTTTTGTTTTAATACTTGAATACTACTCGAAAATTTCAAAATAATACAGTAACATGCTTTTTTTGGCGTAGTTGGTCTTAGAATTTTATGCTCTGTCCGAATTCATCATAAAAATTTAGGGTTTCCATTAAAAAAAAGTATCGCTAACGTCATAAGCATAACTCAAAAACAAAAGACAATCTAAAAGTGACAATTGCAGTAAAATATGTATTTTTTAAAATAAAAATTGACGTGTTCGAGGATTTTTTTCAAAAACATTTGATAAAAGTTCTATTTCGATAGCTCTAGAGTCTAGACTTTATACTCGCACTGTATAATTATGTAACACAATAAATAAAGAATTTTGAGTAAAGATGAATTTATTTTTGGATTATAGCAAGCTCAAATTTGAGATGTATCAATGTAAATAACCGATGTCTTATGGTATTTTTTTTAAACTCTGAAATCGGCCCAATTGGTAAAATTTTAAGTTTGAGTAAATTTTCTGATTTAGAATCGTTAAGAGATATAGTTTAATCCAAAATTATTTCAATAACTGCCGCCATTTTCTATAATAATCGATTTTGTTTAAGGTCCTGCATAGGTTTGCTACCAAAAAATTATAATAAACTAGCGGACTCGACAGACGTTGTCCTGTCCTCTGCTTGCTATTACCTGGTTCAGGAAACGTTTTTTCGATATTCGAATTTTCGATTTTTTTTATTTTAAAAAATATTGGGGGTGGTGGGAGGGGTGTGAAATTTTGGGGTTATATGTTCTGATATGGGAGAAATCTTTAAAAAAATTAAAAAACTATTCGTCAAAAAATTTTAAAAAAAATCCTAGAACTCGATTGCAGCGCCGCAGTGCCACTTACCGGATGCAATTGTGAATCTAAACCATCCAGGGACCCACTCAAACACACACACAAAATTTCATCAAAATCGGTCTAGCCGTTTAGGAGGAGTTCAGTCACATACACACGTACAGCAGAATTATATACAGTGTGTCCGCGGATTGAGTCCACATAAGGTATAACTGACAAAAAGAATTCGCGTTAGATGTTAATATTCTAGGTATTGCTCTTGCTTGTTCTCAAACCAATATTTTGAGAAAATCAATCAAATTAATTAATATACAGGGTGTTTTTAGAATCGATTTTTAAAAATGTCCAAGAGTAAACTACCTTTATTAGAAGACGTACCAAAAAAGTATTAGGAAAAGTTGTTTAGAATTAAAATTAATGGCAGACTTCAAATTTTCAGACAAATCGGCCTACTTTGTTTTTTAAAAAAAAATTTGATTTTTTATACCAACATACTTTTTATCGTGGCTGTAGGAGGCATTCTAACTAGTTCATGAACTAAGATGTTAAAAAAATAATCCAGTGCCTCCTACAGCTACGATAAAAGGTATGTTGATATAAAAATCCAAAAAAATTAAAAAAATCAAAGTAGGCCGATTTGTCTGAAAATTGAAAGTCTATCATCACATATGCATCCGTACCTGGGACTTCAAAGTATTCCCCTCTACGATGATTTATGCTAATTCCTTAAAAGGTCGTGAATAGGGTGTTAACATCACAGATATTTGAAGCTTGCGCCTGCCCTCGAGGTACGCTGTCTGTCATATCTAAGGGTGGGAAAAATCATCTTGTTTAAACTTGTATCTAATACTCCATACCTGATATTTTACTATATGACGTTGTGACCGTTCTAAAGCTATTTGAGTTTGTCTAAATATACCGGTACTGCGGTAAAATTTTCTTTGATTTTCTTGAATTTAGTAGCTCTTTTTGACGACATTGTCAAGGCATAACTGTATCTGAAACAGCCAAACGCTATACTTTTGGTAGTATTACAGTGCTATTTATTAGTAGTTTGTACAACGAGAGTGCACATTCCACTCGAGTTGTACAGTGTATTTTTTCTACGACCTATCAATGGAAAAAAATCTGGTGTGATACACGCACACAACTTCCTTTTATAGTAATCTCATAATTAGCCAAAAATTTGATTTTAAATTTTTAAGAATTTGTCAAAAATTTTCAAAAGTTACAAATTCTACAAAAACGATACAAAATAGATCGTCAGTTGGAGAGACAAATTTTCTCTAGAATTTTAAGATGAGTTCAAAAATTTAATAATATACCGGGTGTTCTATTTAATATAGGAGTTAATAAAAAAAATGGGAAAAAACAAAAGAATCCCATTTTAGAAGTATTCAATTGAAAAATCAACTATCTCACATCAATACACATTAAAAATGTAATAAAAATGTGAAATTTGAAAAAAATCGTTAAAGTCGTTTTTGAAAAAAAAACTGAAAAATTACAAGAGCTTGCTATCGCATCTACATAGTACACAAAACTTATATATGAAGTTTCAACGCCATACCTCGTTTCGTTTTTGAGATATTCTGTTCACAGGCAGACAGACACACACACACAGACAACAGATACATACAGACAGACACACACACAGACAGACCAATGAAAAAAATATGTTTCTTGGGTTCAGGGGACTCTAAAACTTGAAGATCTGTTGAAAACTCAATTTCGAATTTTTGGGGTGAATCCAATACTTCCTTTATTGTAAAAGAAAGTACAAACTGGAAAATTAAAGAAAAATTTATTCAACGTTAATAAGATATCTTACAACAAAATCACGTGTGCCACACACATTTCCGCAGGGCGTGCCCATAACAAAACAAACAATAAATGAAAGTTGCCTAGGTAATTACGACTGACGTGGTTTGTGATTGGTGTATTTCATATCCACCCGTATGTGGATATGAAATCATATTCGTTCAGTTAACTAACGGGTGTTCATAAACAGTCGTCATCCCAGTAGGTTTTGACTTCAGAAACGTATGTCTATTAAAATTGAGGAAAAATGCGCTATGACAGTACTCAATGACGTTTCATTGTGTTGCACGAATTAATCAAAGACATAACATTTTGTTTTTCAAAGCAACTGGGATGACGACTGTTTATGAACACCCGTTACAATTGCACACTTATCCATTCTGTGAATTGTGAAGAAAATAGAATATTTACATGCGGGAGTAGAAAAAATAGTGTATTCCTAGTAAGGAAAATTGTATCGCCGCCGACGTAAAGAAATATGCACACTGAGACCTATTACGAACGTTTATTCTAGGAGGATGAGTCGGCGTTATGTCAACGGTCGGCGTAGTGTCCAAAGGGAACGGTCGGCGTTGTGTCCATGGTCGGCGTAGTGTCCAAAGGGAACGGTCGGCGTTATGTCCATGGTCGGCGTAGTGTCCAAAGGGAACGGTCGGCGTTGTGTCCACGGTCGGCGTAGTGTCCAAAGGGAACGGTCGGCGTAGTGTCCACTACAGTGTTGCATTTGCTATTAATTTTAATTTTAATAGTCGGCGTTGTGTCCACGGTCGGCGTAGTGTCCAAAAAGGACGGTCGGCGTTGTGTCCAAGGTCGGCGTAGTGTCCACAGAGGACGGTCGGCGTAGTGTCCAGGGTCGGCGTAGTGTCCACGGCCAACGGTCGGCGTAGTGTCCACGGTCGGCGTAGTGTCCACGGTCGACGTTGTGTCCAGTCGGCGTAGTGTCCAGGTCCCAGTAATAGTACCTACCTTTCTCCCGACGAATTTCTTACTTGCTTAACTAACGACCGTTTCCGACACAGTGAAGCACTGGAAGTCTTACTTCTCTGGTGCGTTGTTCTTTTTCAGAACAAGAGCTGCTGCTGGACTCCACGTCACTAATGTTCAACGAACTTCCCATATTTACGCAATTACAACGTAACTTTTCCAACTTCGAGTACTAACACGTAACAGGATACTAAAGGTAAGCGTAGGTTTTACCCCGCACCTTAACTTTAAACGTATCAAATAACGACTCAAAATTAATGCAAAACATTTTCATTGACAAAGTTAATATTTATGAATAATATTTAATGAACTAAACATGCGTTTCCGCCAGTGTTCGGAAAGAAACTGAGTAACCCATTCAGGTGAAAGCCGGTGAAGCATATAATGTAGCATGCTGTGTGGATGCTTAATTAATTCAATATTAATATCCAGATATCTAAAGGGTATCATGTGATAACAGTTGGCGATAGATTACTGGTGGTAGTAGCAATAGGCAACCAGGGGGTTGTTTACTGCAAGTGAAAAAACTTCTTTAATAAGTCACGTTAAAGGGCTAACATTCCTTTAATTGTAAGAGTAATATTGTATATTTGGTACGTTATAGCAAGATAGCCTTCTTCACGATCAAATTTGACCAAAGGTCACAATTATTATTCATATTATAATTTCAAGATTGTTCGAAACCATTTGAAGTGGTAATTGGTACTTAAACCATCAGTAAGTGAAAGTGAGAGTGATTGTGGCATGCTGTACTACCGTTTATCAAGGTATTAAGAGGTACGAGAGCTACAACGAACTATTTTGGGTCTTCAACAACTGAAGGGAGGTGTTTGACGACTGCCAATCAGTTAGGAGCTGATAGAAAATACGCTCAAGGTACAAGTGAGTCTTCGTGAAGGTTAGTGTATTTTTATTAACAAGTTTAGTACGACAAAATTAGTGGAAAGCATTGTAATTTAGGTTTAGAGTGCAATTTAGAATATTAAGTTTTCTAAATTTGCTTTGATTCTGGTACTCGACGTTTTCGGCCATTATAAGTAGAAATTATATCATTTTGGTCTAGGTATCTGTAATTAATTTTAACCTCAATTTGGAAAAAGTAATTTGATTAAATAATTTGACAACATTTAGTTTTGATCGATTGTAATGTCAAACCAAGAATAATAATACAATCTAACTTAAAAGAAGGTTCTATTAAAAGTACTAAGGAGTGTGATTGACAAAGAAGTCAATACAATAATAATTTTGTAATTCAGTATTTAATTATAAAGAGATTCATTACTATAACCTTTACTCATTCAGCTGAGGAAGATAGATTCTTATTTGCTCAATAAACTGACTAGCCGAGGTAATTTTAAATAATAGTCAAGTGACATAATTTCAATCGTATATTTTCATAAGTGAGATAGGGTTATATAACAAGCAGTCGATAGCTATTATCTGGATTACGTGACGGTACAATAATGTTGAACAATATTTAAACTTACTTGATTCACATGGTGTTAAACAGATATTACACCTTTAACAGAAACTCTGATAGTTCATATAATTGCTTGATTCCGCCACTACTGTTGAAAATATTAATATCGCCCCTTACATAACTGTCCTGTTTGTTGTACTATTAATGTCGAATGTAAAGTCAAAGCGGTGAGTAAATTAGTAACGTTTAGAAATGATAAAAATATGGATGTAAATCAACTTTTAACATTTAAGACAGTAACTGAATCTAGTGTATCTAAGATTATTAATCAAGTTAAAACCAAATCTACGCGATCTGATGTAATTTGTACGACTTTACTTAATATTTGTTGTGCAGTGATTTTACCACATACTACTAAGACTATTAATTTTTGTTGGATCAATTATGTTGTCCCACAAGCTTGGAAGAAAGCCCATACCTAAAAAAACAGCTTCTAAACATTTATCAAACTTGCATTCAATAAGCATTCTCCATATTTTATCTAAAGTTCTTGAACATGTAGTTAATATGCAGCTTTTAGATCATCTAAAAGTAAACATCGTGCTTTCTTCTCTCCAGGCTGGTTTAGAACTAACCATAGTTGGCACTACAGCTTTACTTAATGTCACAGATGACATTTTTAGATCTATGGTTGTGTCAATTTTACTTAATTACTCGGAAGCATTCGATATGATTAATTATGAACGTATATTCTTCATAACATTGGTTGAGATAATAATGCACAATTGTTCTTTTCAGAAGTATCTTAATCAACGAACGGAAAGTGATACTTCTAACAGTCGTAATGTAATTAGTGGGGTTCCGCAAGACTCAGTTTTAGGTCATACACTTTATGCTATTTATACATCTAATTTTTGTTATTCAATCAAGAATTGTAAGTTTATGCTGACGATACCCAAGTTTATTACTCATTTGAACATAATGATGTACATTATGTCGTAGCACGTATAGCTCAATTGAAGTGGAACTGGGCGGAACATATTGCTCGCCAGGATGACTCCAGGTGGACAAGACGCATTTTGCAATGGAGACCCCGATTACATAAAAGAAGCGTTGGCAGACCTCAGATGTGCTGGCTTGATGATATCAAGGCTAAAGTGGGTAGAAACAGGCATCAATTACTACAACAAAAGGAATTTTGGAAAAGGGCAGGAAAAGCATATGTTCAGGGCTGAAGATCTCTTAAATTTGTTTTCTATATCACGATCATTGTGTTACAGTCTAAATAACATTTTACGAAATGAAATTAACATCAAAACAAGAAACAGGTTGTTATGTTATAAAAAACGACACAAATCCATTTTGTCCATTTTTATTGTAATCACGAAAAAATTACCTTCCGAAATTTCTATAGATATTCACGTTTCAGGGTCCCTAGATGACGAAAAAAGGTTTTCTCAATTCCGTCTGTCTGTCTGTCTGTTGGCGGTATAACTCAAAAATTATTTGTCGAAGGAAGACGATATTTTGCACACACATTATACATATACCTGGAATGAAACCTGGAAAATTTCAAACAAATATATACAGGGTGAGCACCTTAAAAATAAAATTTTGTATATTTTTCACTCGACTTAGTAATAGATACAAGTAGTAATTTGTACATAGCGCAGGCTTTATTCCTACCAAAATTGGGAGCCAATAAATATAGAATAACAGTTTTACGATACAAAAACGAGGCACAAATTAGCGCTTTACTAAATATATCTGCGACACAGGAATGCGATAGGTCGGTGCTGCGTGGCGCAGGTAGAAATTGCCCAGTCCCTTACAAATCCCACAAAACGTTGTGGGCTGCACACGCGGTTAGCCTGCCGTTCGAATTCGACCACCGGTAACGTTTGTTTTATTTGAAAATTTATTTAATTTATTAGAAACATGAAGATATTTTTACTCCTAACTTAATTTGATTTTTAAAATTATTTATTGTCACAATGTCGACGAGGGAAGTTCTGGGTAAAGCCTATTACAGATTTTTTATTTAACTTTGAAGCTGCTTCTTTCGTCTCATTTAATACTTGACCGTCTTTTGGGTAAATATCAAGTTTGATTTGTAACTAAATTTATATACTATTAAAAAAACATTATCACTGCCTGCTCTGAATCATTTGAAAATCAAACAGACTATATACTATAACTTCTATTAAAAAGTTGAATTGACACAGGAACGGACCCAGTTTACATGCATAAAATTATCAAATTTCCATGGCCAAGCTTCGCCTTATCAATCGAGAATGGAACTTATGTCCTAACCATATCATGCAGGCTTAAACGGAAACAGTAAGACGCCGACAAGGGAAAAATAAACTATAACATGCTCAAACGAAATAATGAACAAGTAGTTTTTCTTTGATGGCATTTACTAGAAAAGTTTAATATTCTTGTGAGCTATTGAGATATTCCAGTACACACAGTATTTAAGTAGTAAATAATATAAATATCACATAGAATCCACAGTAAAATGTAATGTTAATTATCGACTATCTATGTGCCGCATCATTTCTCATTCTTTCTATAATTCCCAATGTAGGTTTGTAAAGCATATTCACTACTCCTTTGGCATAGTTAAAATCCACGTGATTAAAGTCGTCCAATTTCAGAATTCCATACCGTATAGTGTCTCTCATTTTGCTATATAGATTTAAAACATCCTGCAAATACAATATGATTTCTAGGACTAGTTTAAATGTGATAACATGTAAATATAATTTCTTATTACCTCTTCAGTAGCAATATAATCATTACCCCCATATATAAAATACATTGGGATATTTATGTTCTCGATGGGATATAATGGTGGCTGTTTCGAATGATAGTAATATTCATTTTTTGCTCGTCCGTAGTCATACCACTGGAAACGGCCGCGAGCATTGTAAATTTGAGCATAGTGTACTACACCCTTCAAAGGAACTCCAGCAAGGTTTTGATGGATCATTATTGGAAATCTTTCCTTAAACAGAACATCACTTTATTGACAACCATAAATGTAGTAAAGTTATTACCGACTTTTAAAAAGTTTGAAAATGAGCACTTATCAACTTTTTCTTTCCAATCGGTCGGGAAGTAGTTACTTTCCAATCGGTCGGAAAGCAGCTACTTTCCACTCACGGGTAGAAAGTAGTCACTGTATGTCTGCCTTTATGACAACGGTTTTTGGCCGCCTTGTATTATTATTTCAATTTTGAAGGTCAGTAATAGAAACCCATTATAAATGTCGTTATCCAACACTTAGTTATAAGACTATTACTAGATCGATTTTAGATCTTTAAAGTGGCCCATAACCCACTAATGAGTTAAACAATAACCCACTAGTGGGATAGAAACCAGATTACTCACTGATATATAGTAGGTAGTACTGTCAAGCTATGTCAAATTTGAGATTTTCAGGTTAAGTTTTGCGGCCGTCTGTGTCAAATAACAAACAAAACCTAACCTACCAATCACGAATTTGACATAGACTAACAATACATTTCAATACTATGACTTTTCACTGCTGTCTATACAAAATTTGTGTTTTTTTAGGTATTTATTGAATTGTTGGATAACATTTTGTATGGCACGCGTGTGTTATTATCAATAATCCACTTGAGAAATGACAACTTTTCTCTCGTTAAATATTTGTAATATAATACACACCATAAATAACTATTACTAATTTTTAATGATTGCGAATGAAATAGTATACATACCTCGGTGGAAGTTTTAATCACAGCCTCGAGTTATAGCAAACCTCGGCGCTTCGCCCCTTGATAATCGATCTTACCCCTAAGCTGCAGTGAAAAATTTTCCACCTCGGTACGTAATATACTACTAGCGCTTTAATACTTATTACTTACAGGACTAAAATGGGTCGGATCGGGCCCCACTGCAAATTGGATTGTATCGGCACATAATTTTACATTCCAAGGAAAACAGTATCTTTCAACTAACTTATGTGTTGGATCATTGTAAGCAATTCCCGTGTAGTGAGCTAGCTTAGCGAACGACTAGAAAACACAATTTTGAGTGCCGCAAGTAAATATGTGTATTGTTTAGGTTGAGAATAATTACCCATAGCACGTTTGCAAAAGGACTCAATACTTCTACAGGACTTTCTATGTATCTTATGATTGCCAAAGGTGACCATAATATAAAAAGCTTAATGTAGTCTGCAGCACTAGGTAGTAAAGAGGCATATATAAATGCAGTAGTTGTTGCAAGGGAGTGACCAACGTAATACATTTTTTCTTTATATCCAGTTGTTTTCATTACCACTTCAAACATTGCTGGAGTATCATATAATCCCATTTCATGGAAACTAAAACGTGATATTGTTATAGTTATTAACGGTACAAGGCCGATACAGAGCAAATAACAGAGTATAGAGCTCAGAATTCTCCAATTTCAAGTACATTGCAATTTTTTTTGGCACATTCCCAATGGTATGATAGCCCACAACTTGCTTAACACATTTACCGTTTCTGTATCCAATAAACAATCGACGAGTTTTCAGGTTCATGGGACGCAGATCAGCGTAATTTTTGTACAATCTATATGCATTGAAAGGAATGTCTTCCTTTGGAATGACAAATGATCTACTTTTCTTGTTTTTGGTGCACCTTAGTGTAATAAGAACATGCTTGCTAGTATCTTCGAAGTCGTCCAGGGTTAGTGACGTAAGTTCATTACGCCTACAAGCACCAAATATTCCAAAGATTAATATTACCTTTTCAAGCAACCACTTTTGATCATCTGCCTCCAACAAGAACTTAGTCATTTGTTCTTCACTTCAAATCTTCGCCTTTTTCGGTTTATAATCATTACTCGTTCGCCTCAGAAACAAGAAAAGCTTGCCAAATCTCGAAATATCAATGTTTTCGAAAACTTTTAAACGTAGCTTCAGCATTGAAATCTTAATCCACATGGAGTTGGGAGAATAGACCTCTGATTTTCCTTTAACATACGCTAGTAATACAGCTTCATTAACACAATTCACATTTTTACTTTTTCGCCATGTAACAAAATCTTCATATTCTTTCTCACAACGCTCTTTTGTTTTCTTGGGTAGCAAATTAATGCTTGCTATAGATGCTTCTTCTATTATTTCAGCAGGAATTTCAAAATTCTCTTTTTCGATCTTAATTACTGCTTGCAATAATCATAAAAAACGAAAATAACGCTTCTGTAACTAATTTGTTTATTCTCTCCTTGCTCTGATATTGTTACTGTGTTTGCATATGTCTAATTAGATCGCAAACGCGCTAGCCTACTGCTTTTTGGTAATAAATTTAATTTCCATCGCGTGATTTTAACCGGCCGGTGGCCGTTAAAATAAAAGCCTCCGCCCGTTAAAGATGATTTATCATTCCTCTGTTTAGACAGGTTACAACAGTATAACAGTATTGTATCATGAAAATATATTGACAATTGCCTCGTGATTTTCGCGACCTAATAGAAGAAAAGGGAGTTATTTTACTTTCACTTGTCGACGCGGCCTGCAAATGAGCTACACCGTCGGTTTCGTCTCTCATTCCCGTTTAACATCATGAAGGAACAGATTGGGCGATTTCCCGCCCGGCTTTCTCCGTGAGCGCATTAATTCGTTGTTTCGATCTTTTTAGACGTGAAGTTCGGACGGGCTAGGCTAGAGATGTTAGAGCGAGTGCTTGATCTTTAAATAAAGACTCGCGGTATGAGACGCAGAAGAAGTTGTAAGGAGTTGGGTTGAAAACAAATTGGTCAGTTACCGGATCTGTTTCGTGCCAGATTATCGCAGCTGACAGTCTTCTTCGTAGCCAGGCGTACCCCAGGTGTTGGAAAAAGCCTTTCCAGACACACTAGTAAAATTCTCAGTGAACTTGAGGCTCTTCCTCACTGAACTGCACCTCCTTTCAAGTTGCAGACTTGCCTTGTCTTCCATGTAGGTATTGCGACGCTACATGACGTTCATAAATGTTTATTCCCTGTACTTTCTGAGTAGCTTATATAGAGCTGTAGATCTTCCCCATTTTTCTTTGTAGTTAAAGCTTGCCTATTATGTCATTGTTGTTAGGCCCTTCCCAATAAGAGAGATCCGTGAATCTTGTCAGTAATACAAGTTGGATTGTGATCAGTCTAATGATTTTGCAGTAATAGTGGGAACTTCCAATCCCACTAACGACTGACATGATGTTATTATGACATCGGGGACCAACTATTTTCTTGGTAGCCGTACCACGAGGCATCGAGAGCAGCAGCCATGGAACTCCCATCCAAGTTCTGACCAGAAAGAGCGTTGTTTAACTCTACTCATCAAACGTGAATGCTTGTTCAAGCTACACCACCCGGGACTTTAATGACCTTGTCAGTTCAATGTACATATTTTTTTATCTAGTACACTCTATGCTTAAATTAACTGGTACGACGACATATAGGTGCTTTTATGAGTACATTCTGGGTTTGAAAACGTCATCATTAGGCAAGCATTGAAAATACAGTGGCGCCTGTCTAATTATTGTTGAATTTCTGCGTTCCTCCTGAATTAATTTAGACAGAATCACTTACGCTTTGCAGAATGGACTGCCCTGCCCCACTTGAGATAACTGTGCCGTTTTCACTTGTTAACATGTAGTTTTTATCGTTTTTACTTGTAACAGTATATCTACACGTTGACAATGCATGTTAGAAAAATAGGTTGCTCCTGATTTCCATCGAAGTGTATAGCGCCGCGTACCATTCTATCAGACACATGCAAAAGACGATATATACTTCTGTATGTTGCAAAATTGTAGTTAAAGCAAAAACCGATCTGGAAGCAAAGCAAAATTCTGAATGCCTCGTTCAGTTCATGTTACCACACCTTGGATTGTAAAAACTTCAGCGTAGCTGACGCAAGGCAAAAACACACATAATTTTTGAATAATTAGATAACACGCCTTTTATAGAATTATAGCAATTTACGAATTGATTTGAAATATTGTAGGAGTTTTGATGTAAGGGTATTGTACTATGAAGATGTACTGCTTACCTAAAATTCCAGTATTTGTTTGAATCTTCTTCATAAGAGAGATAAACATGCTCCAGTGAATACATACTTCCTCGAAAGTTTCCCATCCACACATCATAACCATAATTTGCAAATATAAATGCTATTAATTGAATATATTATTAGAATGATAAACAATGTTATTCAAAAATAAACTGCTAAACTCCATCACTATACCGCTTAAGTGTTCAAAAAGTTTCTAATGCTTTCTTAACAGATCACTATTTATTCGGAAAACGACCATATACTCTTTTGTAATGACATATACGTAATATGTTGAATAGAAGTAAATAATAATGATATCAACACAGATGTATGAAATAAATTTTTTATGGTTAGCGCTCGACGTATTGTCCCAAATCAATTTTTTATGTTTTCCAGTTAACCTCTAAATGCTCTTGTATTTATTTATTTATTTATTTGTGCACGTAAATCTAAATAAAATATTTTGGTATTAAAAGGCTGTTTGTTAGAAACCATTGTGTTAACAAAGTCTTAGGATTAAGAAAGAGGTAATCTAAAGACCAGCTATTACTATAGGAAGTATAGAGTCTGTGCATGCTTTAAACATACGATTGTTGGCTGATTACTTACCTAAGGAATTTTTTCCTAAGTCGATAAAAACAGTTGCAGACGAGGTTGCGGGATGTTGAAGAAAAACGATGCCTCTAGATATTTTATTTTTCGGGGGTATTCTAAACATTGTCAAGATATAAAAATCTTCTGTTGTAGTTTTATATACTTCGACAGGGTAGCCATGTCTTGTAATTAGCTCCGTCTATAAGTAGATTTAGTATTTACTTAATGATCTGCAGTAGTTTGAAACATTTTACCGCATTTGCTGTTACGTCAGGGTTATACCAGCAGTTTGGACTTATATCTTGAATGTAATAATCTTTAAACGTTTTACACACATTGTTTCTTTCAAGTGAGATTGCACTGATAAAATAACAACACAATATGCATAGTTGTGTTAAATACATTGTGTCTGTACGAACTACTGTTTGGTTTTGTAATTACTATGTAGGCTAATGAGAAACTAATGAAACTAATTTAACCGACAAGGGCAAAAAAAATTATGTGCATGTTATTTGATAGTAGCACACGTGGAAACAGTTCAATTGTAATTAAACGATATCTTGTCACAGGACGTTTATTCAAACCTTAATTGTAGAGCAAAAATATTTCTCGTTTGAAATAGATCTCCTTTGAGGAAAGCGTATTTCATTGTGCGTATTTTGCAGAAAAAAAGTGATAATTTTCCACCTACTTAAAGCGTATCTGTTAATTATGATATATTATGTTTAATTATTATTACTAGTAATTATTAATTAAATAATTAGAAATTGATGAGGGTGACTCACCTTAATACACGGTCTTTACTTTAAAATTTTGATGAATATGTCAAATTAGTGCAACTGAATCATTATGACACCATTACTATTTATGAAAGCTAGCTGTCTGTTAACATTTTTCTTCAAGTAATTCTATTCCTGAATACTGTTATTTAGAACTGATGGTGTTGGTCGAAGAGAATGGAGTTGTAGTCTCTATTACATATCAATGCAATTATTAGAGTGTATTCTTTGATTTTACTTTTACACATTGAGAGCATTTATCGACGGGCAGACCCGGGTCAGCCGCTTTCGCGGTGCTTAGTTACTATTATACGAGCAGCGTATCACGCCTAAACGTAAACAAAGAACAGACCCGCGCTGAGGAAAATTTAAACTAACCAAAAACAGAGAGTTAAATCCCAAAATTAAAGAATTCACAAAATGGAAAAGATTCTGGAAGACATAAACACGAAACTAAAGGCAATAGAAAATGTGGAAGCGAAGCTAGATACAATACATAGGGATCTAAAAGAAATAAAAAAGGAAAATATCCAACCAAAAATAGATAACTACCAATTAAAGACAAAAATTGAACAACAAGAAAAGAAAATGATGTTAAAAGAGAAATAAGAAAAAAGAACATAAACATGCATGGAGAACCAAAAGAAAGCGACCTCCAACTAAAAGGAAAAGGGGGGGGGGCAATCCTAAGGGATATGGACTTATCAATGTCCATGGAAAACGAAGTAATAGATATTAGAAGATTTTGAAACAGCAAGACAAAATCAAATTTCGCACAATCTTAATCGAACTAAAAAACTGGACCAAGAAACTAGAAGTTCGAAAAGTAACCAAGAGGTTAAAAGGGACGAAAATATTTATAGAGGAAGACTAATCCGGAGAAATGCAAGAAAAAAGAAGAATATTAAAGAATTGCATGAAATAAATCAGGAATAAAGGACATCACGCTGTTATGAGAAAAGAAAAACTGACAATAAATGGAGATGAATAGATCAACTAAAAGTCATAGAATTGACAGAACTGCAAGCAGAAACAACAAATTATAGCCAGAATCCAACAACAGGAACACAACATTAAAAAAAGGTTGGAAACATGCAGATAGAATTAGATCAAGATAAGAAAAAAGGAAGAACGACCAGTGAAAGATCTCCAGAAAACCAAAACTAAAATCAAGCCCCAAATGATATCGATGAACCATCGAGAGAAAAGCTGATGCGGATCACACAAACAAAAAGGACAAAAAGCTAATGGCACATAATGTAAAAAGGAAAATGGCAACGACAAGGGCAAGTAAAAAGGATAGAGAGCATAAAGGAAATACACAAACAAATAGAATAAATAATCAAAGTTTAGTTTATAACTATAAGTTGCCCAAAAAAAAAAAAGAAGAAGGAGAAATACAAAAAAAAACTAGTCTAGATACAAGAAATAATACTTTTATAGGCGGCTGGAATATAAAAATAATGGCAAAAATAACAAAAACATACCAAATAGCATGCAAAATGGAAAAATACAACATTAGTATATTAGGCGTAAGTGAGTCAAGATGGAACGGAATGGGGCATTGTCGATTAGAAGGTGACACTTCCGTAAGTTACTCGGGATATGAAGATGAACAGGCGAACAAGGAACGATGTGTGGCAATAATGTTAAATAAGTCATCAATGAAAGCACTGATAGAATGGGAGGGAATATCAGAGAGAATTATATGGGCAAGGTTCAGAGCAAAATTTAGAAATATAATTATTATTAATGTATACGCCCCAACGAATCAATAAGAAGATGCGATTAAAAATGCGTTCTACGACCAAATATATACCCTCACAATAAAACTAAAAATAAAATACAAACGAGATGTTATAATCATGATGGGGGACATAAATTCAAAGGTAGGAAGCGATTGCAGGGGGAAAGAAAATGTAATGGGAAGACATGGGATAGGCGAGGAAAATGATAATGTCACAAGACTAATAGAATGCTGTGCCCTGAATAAATTTATGACAGGTAGAACATTGTTCCAATACAACGATATTAATAAAGTAACTTGGACCTCACCAGATGAAAAAACTTCAACCAAATAGATCACATTCTTCTAGAAAAGAAATGAGAAACTCGTTACAAGATGTAAAACCTATGACTGCCCATCCGATCATTCATTAGTACGAGCAAAAATAAAAATTAGTATAAAAGCCAACTACAAACCAAATTTAAAAGTAAGGAAATTTAACATAAACAAATTGGAAAATCCAGAAATGAAAGAGAAGTTCAAAGAAGTATTAGAAAAGAAAACAAATATCATAGCAGATTTATCGATATTGCATATTGAAAGGGTCTGGAGATTTACAAAAACACACTATCTGAAACTGCAGCAGAAACGATAGCCTATAAAGAAAGAAACGACAAAACATGGATATCAACTGAGACAAAAACGATAATAGAGAAAAAAAAGTTGATAAAAAGGAACCAAGACCAAATAAAAATATGGCAATAAAAGTACGCAAAACAAAACAAAGAAGTAAACAAGAGCGCCAGACAAGATAAAAGGAACTTTAGATACAGAATGACTGATATGGCAGCTAGAAAATACGACTCGAAAACATTACATCAGATAACAAAAAACCTAATGGGACCAAATAGAACATTATCAAGCAAACTAAAGGGGAAAAACGGGGAAACACTTTCTGCCCTGGAAGAAATCAAGAATCGATGAGTGGAACACTTTGCTGAAAAGTATAAGTTAAACACATAACTGAATAAAGAAATAGAAGAAATGATAGACCCACAAGAAACATTAAATATAACGGTAGAAGAACTCGAAATCAGAAATAAGAGACGCAGTACAACGCTTGAAAAATAATACAGCAGCAGGAATAGACGGAATTCAAACAGAATTAATAAAGACCCACTTAAATTACTCAATAGAAATGCTCTACATGCCAAGAGATTGGACAAAAGGCATAATAATAATTGTACCAAAAAAAGAACATCGAACAATCTGCGAGAACTGGAGACCAATCGCTCTACTTAACATAAGCGGTAAAATAATTCTAGAAAGACTACGAGACCTTATCAACACAAAGTTAAGAGAAAATCAAGCAGATTTTAGACCTAAGAGAGCCTGCATTGACCATATAAATACTTTAAGAATCAACAGCTGAAGTAGAGGAAGAAGCAATATAGTCTAGGAGCTAGCCCATGTCACGTGTACAGTTTTATGTCCCCTAAGTTTTATTGCAGAGCTTTGTTAAACACCTTTAGGAATATTAAAATAAATTGGTCACATGATCCAGATGATGGTCATTTTTAGTCGCCATATTTAAAAATGGCTGCCATCTTGCTTGATTCTTTGTTTCAGTATATCTTCGTACCCAGTGGTCCGATTTAAATTTTTTAAAGCTCATTTTACTCCTTTTTTGGAGGTAAGCAAATCTTGTAGTTACACATTTTTTGGCAAACCTCGTAGTTTCTGAAGTATAGCGTGGTTTTGAAAACAAAAATGAAACACTGGCGTGTTTTCAGGCAAAAGTAAAAAAGTGGAATTAAAGAGCTAAAACTGAGTTTTTTCAAGTACAAGAGATCGAAGTTTATTTCTAAAACGCCGCGAGGTATAAGGCAGGCAGTCAGCGACCGATATCGAGCATAGACAGTTCTGAAACCTGATACGACTGACTTTGCGAGCCCTTATGTGATTTTGATGTGTTAATAGAGTGGATGAAGCAATACGGTCTGTGAAAAGTACTAATGCTTGAGTAGCTTTGCAATACATGCTGTGTGTAGTTTTATTGTGCAGCTGAGTTGAACACTGTTTTATTATTAGTATTGCTGCTGATTGTAGACAGTTTTGTTGTTTGGGTGGTGCTTCATTGTTTATTGTTGGGACCCGCTTTAGTGCACTATGTGCTTGGGTTAGAGATTATTCGACGAGATGATCAATCACTCTCGACTTGATAAACAATTATCAGGGATTTAGAAAGCGCACCTGAATAGCCTGGGATGCTCATTTTCCACAAATGCTTTGAGATGTCGATCTTCCGCTGAGGCGGCAGCCGCGGATGCATATCACATTGACATAAGTTGTGGCTACTGATCTAGTTAGCGTTCGGCTAATAAGTACCAGATGTGGTAAGCATCCGTGTTGCAGAATTATTACAGGTACATCATCGGAGATGCACTGAAGTATATACCTCAACTAGCTGCTACGTCACACATCTCCCTGTAAGTTATTAACACGTACTGCTAAATTTATGCATGAGAACCAATCTAACTACTGGACTTGGGACCCCGAAAATAGGTGCTTACACAATTCACAAGACAATTTACACAAACATATTGCCTTAGCAAAGAAAACACGAACAAAAGCAACGAGAATAGGATCAAATCCATGTACTTACGTCCAAACATTTACGAAGAAATATCAAAATAGTACGCTAAAATAAAATGTCTTTAAATAAAACTGTTATTAAAATATTCGGAGCTGTCTAAAGCGGACGCTGTTTAAATTTGCTTATATTAAACCAGTACACGTTTCGTAGGTACGCGCATTCTTTAAGTTTGATTCTTACACAGCTGTAGAGATTACCTATCACTGTACTGTCCACATTTACGAAGTTCTGTGGACATCATTAATCTTCGATATTTTAGTGACTTATCATTGGAGCACAATATGGTGTTTTAATTGTGCTCAGTATAAGGTCATTATATTTGCTAAAAACGACATTAGGTACAATATTTGTAAATGTAACTTAAACCCACAGATAAATGCAACTGCACTCCCCTTAGTAAGCTGTGCTAATAAACTTGAGTTCATCTATTGATGGTGAAGGCAGTTTTATCTGGGATATTTTGTGCATTGACTTTTGGCCCTATCCTCTTCTTCCAATTTGAAAAATAATGTTTCGGTTTCTTCTAAAATTTAGTCATTTAATATTAGATACAAAGACTTGCTAACTATTCCTACTCATTCTTCAGCTCGCTTTCAGGAAAGTTTTTCATATAACTCTGCTAAATTCTATAATTCATTACCGAGTACCTTTAAAGGTTTTCCATTCCTTTGTTTCACATGTAATATACGACGTATTTTATTTAATGAACAATAATATACAGTGTGTCCAAGATAAGGAGGGCCAGTATGGGGATCTCGGTAATGGTACGAGATACAAATTTGGTTAAATGGGAAGAAAGTTCCGCAATTAAAGGACTAAAAAAATGACGTCTAGAAATCCTTGATATGATTTTTCGTTTTTGAATTATCTCAAAAAAACCGAATTTTTGGATTTTCTTTTTTATTTTTTTCTGGCGTTAATATTAAAGTTAGAGCGAAACTGATTACACTTCTTTATAGCAACTTTTAGTGGACTTAATGATTACGTTATCAATTTTTTTATCCGACGTTTCGTCTTCGAGAAACCATCATCAACTTCATTTTTTTAAATACGGTTCTGGTTTTTTGATGCCAAATTTGCAAAGCCCTTGTTACTCTGAATTCAACAATGTACCACATATTATGATTTAATTACGTTTCGAGCTTTTTTCTGATCATCATCAGAAAATTTTTTAGATACGGACCTGCATTTCTCATAATTTTGTAAAAATAAGTTCATACAGTAAGATAGGCGTTTTTAGATGCCGTTAAAATATTAAAATGCACATCATAATGTCATAATTCTGATACATTAATTTAATAAGCAACCAATAACTATTAACAATAAACAAAAAAGAAATGAACAAAAGATAGACAGAAAGAATAACAAAACGAACATCGAAACCATTTAATAGGTATTAAATTTACAGAAGGTATTCAAAAAGGTTGGCATCATTCTCCTTGCATAAATAACATCTAACTGTAGAATCTAAAACATTATTTAGCAATACTGGCGTTATACTTTGAAAGGCTTCAAGAACCAATCTTCTAAGTTCTTCTTCTATTTCAAAACGTTAAATACCTATTACATTGTTTCAAGGCTCGTTTTCTCATTCTTTCTGCCTATCTTTTGTTCATTTATTTGTTGTTTATTGTTAATAGTTATTGGTTGCTTATTAAATTAATGTATCAGAATTATGACATTATGATGTGCATTTTAATATTTTTTTGTAATACCTACTTGTTAAATATTTCTTTAAGGACAGTTTACTACTGCGTAAGCAACCTCTTTACGGCCCGGCCGTAAAAAGTGTCCGTAAAGACCACGGCCTGCTAAATTGTGTGCCAAACGTCAAAGTGACGTTTGTCACACAAATCCAGCAGCAAGCAAGCCTTCAACTCCACATAGAAGAAGGCGCAAAAGATTGCTATAACTCCTGAACATACGCTAAAATAACTTGCTCATTCAGAATCTTAACGTCTTTACGAATATCTTCATCATTTTGCTGGGTACAACTTAAAACTGCTTACAACCATACACGAAATTGGAAATAACTGACATTTATAAACAACAGTTGCAAAGTTCTACGCACTCTCAATCATTCTAAAATGTCATTACACAAACCTAGCGTTTTGATGAAAATAAATTAGAAAAACATAGGTATGACCGAATTGTATGTAGGTATTACAAAAACTATTGTACAATACACGTCCGTTAGGGCCTTTACTGCCTCGCCAGTATTATTCGACTCGCTCTTCGAGCTCGTCTCACAAATTCTCTGGCTCGGCAGTAAAGGCTATCCTAACGGACTTCTACTGTAAAATACTATAACGGCATCTAAAAACGCCTATCTTACTGTATGAACTTATTTTTACAAAATTATGAGAAATGCAGGTCCGTAACTAAAAAAATTTCTGATGATGATCAGAAAAAAGCTCGAAACGTAATTAAATCATAATATGTGGTACATTGTTATATTCAGAGTAACAAGGGCTTTGCAAATTTGGCATAAAAAACCAGGACCGTATTTAAAAAAATGAAGTTGATAATGGTTTCTCGAAGACGAAACGTCGGATAAAAAAATTGATAACGTAATCATTAAGTCCACTAGAAGTTGCTATAAAGAAGTTTAATCAGTTTTGCTCTAACTTTAATATTAACGCCAGAAAAAAATAAAAAAGAAAATCCAAAAATTCGGTTTTTTTGAGATAATTCAAAAACGAAAAATCATATCAAGGATTTCTAGACGTCATTTTTTTAGTCCTTTAATTGCGAAACTTTCTTCCCATTTAACCAAATTTGTATCTCTTACCATTACCGAGATCCCCATACTGGCACTCCTTATCTTGGACACACTGTATAGGGTGTATTCAAATGTAGTAGCATAAATAGTATCAGTGAATCCTGGAGTCAAAATAAGAGGATTTAGCCAAACATGCTTTAGTACAAAGTTGTACACTGATGACTTCCAGTCTTAAAAGTCAAGAAGGAAAAATATATTTAAATGTATTAATTAAGAATGCATTGACATAGACGTCCCATATTTGGCATGCATGGGTATCTATAGTTCAATAATACATCCCCTTAATGGTTTGGAAATCGATATACAGAGAGCGTTGTTGTAGATAAGGATTCACCTGTATCTTTTATGCTACGTTATTTGAATACACCCTATTTAATAAAATTACTATGTGTAAGGATTGTTGCTGTGTGAAGTGTGAGTCTCCTATATTTCTTGTTTTTCCTTAGAACGGATGTGGGTTAAGTGTAAAAGTATCTTATAGCTAAACTCCGCCTGAGTTCGTGTAGTGGTTGGAGCAGATACTTTCTTTTTTAAATTTTGTACCGTTCTCTATTGTTTATATTTAATAAGGACGATTATTATTATTATTTTTGTTATTATATACTTAATATTTCATTTCCGGAACATATTTTATTTATTGTAGTGAGTATCTATAATTAGCTTTTTATTTATCTATGACTTCATATATTTGTGTCACTGTGTGTATTGAATATTAAAATTTAAAATCTACAAATAAGCAAAATGTTGAAACAATTAAATATAGTGGCCACGCAACATTTACAGAGGTACACAACCTAATAGTAGCCATATGTACAAACGAAAACATCCCAGATCAATGGAATAAGAGCTTAATATGTCCAATAGACAAAAAAAGAATCGACTTGAATGTAAAAATTACAGGAAGATATCTCTTCTCTCTTAGCAGAGAATATAAAGTATTTACCTACATCATAAATAAAAGACAATTATCTCTCACCGAAAAAGCTATTGGAGAGTACCAATCAAGATTTAGATCCGGTAGATCCACCACAGACCAACTTTTTACTGCAAGGGACAAATTATATGATATTATGCTCGAATTTAGGCTACCAATAAAGCTAATTAGACCCATCAGAACCACAATGCCAAAAAGAATGGCGCACATCAAAATACAAAATCATTTAACAGAACCAATAGAGGTACCCAAGAATTAAAACAAGATGAACGTCTGGCTCCAACACCTGATCCTAGCGAATCTAGTACGAAAAACATCTGTCAATGAGAACAACTTATTGTATTAATTAAAATAAGAGCTTAATATGTCCAATAGACAAAAAAAGAATCGACTTGAATGTAAAAATTACAGGAGGATATCTCTTCTCTCTTAGCAGAGAATATAAAGTATTTACCTACATCATAAATAAAAGACAATTATCTCTCACCGAAAAAGCTATTGGAGAGTACCAATCAAGATTTAGATCCGGTAGATCCACCACAGACCAACTTTTTACTGCAAGGGACAAATTATATGATATTATGCTCGAATTTAGGCTACCAATAAAGCTAATTAGACCCATCAGAACCACAATGCCAAAAAGAATGGCGCACATCAAAATACAAAATCATTTAACAGAACCAATAGAGGTACCCAAGAATTAAACAAGATGAACGTCTGGCTCCAACACCTGATCCTAGCGAATCTAGTACGAAAAACATCTGTCAATGAGAACACTTATTGTATTAATTAAAATAAGAGCTTAATATGTCCAATAGACAAAAAAAGAATCGAATTGAATGTAAAAATTACAGAGGATATCTCTTCTCTCTTAGCAGAGAATATAAAGTATTTACCTACATCATAAATAAAAGACAATTATCCTCTCACCGAAAAAGCTATTGAGAGTACCAATCAAGATTTAGATCCGGTAGATCCACCACAGACCAACTTTTTACTGCAAGGGACAAATTATATGATATTATGCTCGAATTTAGGCTACCAATAAAGCTAATTAGACCATCAGAACCACAATGCCAAAAAGAATGGCGCACATCAAAATACAAAATCATTTAACAGAACCAATAGAGGTACCCAAGAATTAAAACAAGATGAACGTCTGGCTCCAACACCTGATCCTAGCGAATCTAGTACGAAAAACATCAACTTATTGTATTAATACAATTAATTATTACAGCAAAATAAAACTACATAGAATTGGAAATACAAGCAAAAAAAGTGGTTCTAACTACAGACGTCAACAAAACGAAGATGCTGACATAGACAACGTCAAACTGGCATCTGCAAAATTTAGCAATTCTAGAATGCTTCACATATCTAGAATCCAATATTATAAGAACTTGAAGTGGAGAATTAGAGATCATAAGAATAATCAACATGTCAAACAAAGCATACTTCGCGCTACTACTAATTTTCAAGAACATATATATATATATATATATATATATAGCGCTAAATGGTATCTTGTTGAGCCCATTACATTATTGGGCCGTTGTTCCACCCGGCTTTAAAATTCAATACGGAAGATATCAATCACTTTATACGCAATTTTTTATCAATGCGAGCCAAAGCATCCTCAGAGGGGTAATGTTTTTAAAAGTTTAATTTTTTTATATATCAATAGGACCATGTGAGTCCGTTGATATGTTTAGTTCGTCATTTAGCCCGGTTGTGTATACATTTATATCTGTTGGACGTTGTGTAGCCCATCGGTGTTGCCAAATGTATTTCCATGTGTTATTGCATCTCGTGGTGAAATGCAGATCTTGCACACTGAATTAAGAAAGCAATCGGACTGCTCGAAAGCATTAAGTAACTGGTTGTTTCTTATAAATGGAGTGCGACGAAAAATAGTTGAAGCCGTGGTAGAAAAATGGTAGCGCTAGCTGCTGAGAATAAAGCATAAGTGTCTATGTATTTTATCTTTCTTCGAACTACAAAATTCCAAATCCCTACCATAACTGACTTCTTGATTTTCTCATTTAACGAATTTAATTACATAAGGCGGTTGGCTCCCGTCATTAATACATTGACATAAAATATTTACAAAACTGTTAAATACACCACTTACTAATGGTTGTTCATTAATAGTGTTAATTGCGTTACGTATTGCATTCCTTAATTTGACAATTGTTTGAAGACAATTAGAATACACAAGTTGCTGCAAATACAAGAACAAGAATAAATCCAAAACGTGTGAATATTAAAATGGCACTGAAAACGTAATCTTGTTTATCTAGTGAATTTAGTCTCATTGTAAAACCAAACCTCCACTGTACTATAAGATGAAGCACATTCCTATATTTTAATCACTATACACAAGACTTGGAAACATACCAATAGTTTGTTCACAATATTTACAATCGACTTCGAAGAACCAGAACAGGGCCTTTTTGAAACCAATCAGTTTAAAAAATAGAACCGCGGTGATCAAAACGCAAATAGATATTTTTGTATCGTATCTACAATGCGAAATGCTACCTTTGCATTCGAAATGACAGATGCTCGCGAGCCGAAGACAACCTTAAAAATTCATATGATAATACAAAAGCATTTCGTATTCGAGATACATTTTTTTTTCCCGCTGCTGATCATGTAAATCAGTGATACAGCCTTAGTAACAAAACGTGTAAGTCGGTGATTATATTTGTTTGCTGCTTTCCCTTGACAACGAAACTTAATATTATTATTAAGTTCCTAGGATAATAAAATTAGCAACGCAAAATGCAGATTTAGACATTTTGTTTATCATTGCAAGTGTTTGTGTGACATGTGACACTCACAGGTAACACGACTCACGAAAATTAATGCTGGTGACAGATCACAAACCAAACGATTTTTTCAAAAATCTAGGAAAATTTCGATAAGTAACGGGAAAAATATAATAAGATAACTCGGAATGTATCGCCTATTAACATTTTCGGCAGGCAACAAGCCGCGACTTCGTCTTGGCTTGTACTTGCCTACCTCAAATGTTAATAGGTTCTTACATACCCTGTTACTTAAATAGCTTTTAACTATAATAATATTAAACATTATAGACCTGCCAACATGCGCTTATTTGACAGTTTATAAATAATTATTAAACGATTGTCATTATGACATCGAACCTTTTAATTTACATATTGTAAGAAACTAATTAATTAATTAACTATAGTATAATAATATTGTGAAAACTAACTGTTTAAGTTAAAATAATACATTGGTAATATATAAATCCATTGTATTCAGTAAATTAATTCAAACGTCCCTGTTTACGAAAATGGATCACTTCGCTCGTTGAAAACAGAATGAAAATGCCAACACTGTTTGACAGTTTTCGAGAAAAGAATAAAAACAACCTACAGCACGGAAACGCCTCGAAAATCATCCAAACTTTCTCAACATAAATTTAGATGAATCAGTCAGCAGACAAAGAGGGTAAAGCAAAAAAACGTTAATATTGTCAAAGCATTAATTATAGGCATCTAATTTGGATTGAGGTTCAAAGTAAAGTATAGTTATTGCATATTTTTCACCAGAAATGTTAAAAAATACCCAAATACAATCAAGAAAAATGGTTTCAAGGTTAAGAAGTTTAGATTTTTTTGTATAGCTATTAAAACTTCTCTCGCCTTTGATTTTACCTGTTATTTAGGAATTTCTATCGCATCTGTATAGATCGTAATTATAATTGAGTAGCTCAGAATTGCATATACTATACTCAAGCTATGGCACTGATAAGACTATCCCATCGTAATTCACTGCATATACATATTTCTGTAAAAAACCCCATTTTCGTTCGAAGACTTCGTACATTTTGAAAATATATTTGAAGAATGTGTGTTTCATCTGTTTAGAGTAGACAAACGTAAACGCTTAACCACTTATAAAAGACATATACAAAACTAAGGAAAATCCAGTAAAGTAAATTTGTACAGAATGTATCAGTTAATCGCTCTAAGTCTTGAATGATTTTTACAGCTATAATTTTTTCCTTGGTTTTAATGTGAACCTTGGACCAAACGTTACCAAAATCGTACTAATCCGATGAACATGTGAGGATGTCCATTCTTGTTTTGGTTAATAGTTATGTATGCTATAAGTGAATAAAGAGCAATTCTATCCATAAGGGCAAAGCTTTAGCTAACGAGGCAAAGCCGAGTGAGATAATTTCCCCGAGTGGATAAAATCTCTTTATTCACGTGTGGCATATAAAATGTTCTCCAATATCTACATTTAGGTATATAGATAAGTTTTGAAATTGATTAAATCATTTCAAATAAATATTACGTTAGGTACCTGTTTTTGTGCTAGTTACCATGGTAGCACGTATTTATTTTGTTAGGTCTTATGGATTATGGACTATTTTATTCACTAGTGAATAAAGTAGCATTTTATGTACACTCATTGTTAAAATATTACTTTACATGGCGATTTTCGTAGATAAACAGCTGTACGAGTTGGCATTGGAAACATTTTATTTAGTGACAACTCTGCTCTTTTAACTTCATCTCGTTTCGAAACAGTAAAAATATGTATCGGAAGCCTATACATATTATAATTAGTTTTATATTTGGGTACGTATTTAATGGCCCCAACTAGATCGCAACTGTGTATATTCTCTGATTCAATTTTCAGGCCCAACATTGTCTACAATTTCCTCTTTCTCTTCTTTTAATCCAAATATTCTATTATTATTTGGAGGACGGTATTACTCCAGATAATCGACTCTCTTAAATAATTCTCAATTTTCCCCTTTTAACACCGTAACACATGCGTTAGATTGTTCTCCATACTCCAAAGAACGAAGAATCTAGACGGGAGACTAACCTAGTTAACATGTATTGATAGAGGAGGATTGCCCCTTAGAGCAAATATTTGTGAAGTACATTTCCGTACACGCAAGTGACTTTCATCAATGTGCATCATAATTTTGTTTCAGGCTCATTTTGAAGGAAATCAATTTGAATCTGAAAGAATTGACAATAAGAAATAATACAAAAATAGAATTCCACCAAGAACTAACAAAGAGAAGGTTGAAGCTAAATAATAATAAAACAAAGATCATGGTAATAGGAAACCAAAACCACCAGACCAAGATTGTGTTAAATGGGGAAGGCATAGAACAAGTTGAAACCTTCAAATACTTACGTATATGAATAGACAACGAAGGTAGTATGGAAAATTAAATAAATGAAAGGATCACAAATGCTTCAAAGATGTACTATGCTCTAACAAATTCATTCATAGGCAAAACAGAAATATCGAGGAAAACAAAGATGGTAGTGTACAAAACAGTTTACAGACCTATTTTGACATATGGTAGCGAAAGCTGGGTGTTATCAAATGCGCAAAAAAGTAAACTGCAGGCCATGGAAATGAAGTACCTAAGAAGAGTGAAAGACATCACACGCAGAGACAGAGTGAGAAACGAAATTGTCAGGGCAGAATTAGGAGTGGAATCGTTAAAGGACAGACTACAAACACAGACATTGAAATGGTTTGGACATCTAACCAGAATAAAAAACAGTAGAACAGTGAAAGCAGTATGGGAAGCCAAGGTACAAAAGAAAAACACAAGAGGAAGGGCCAAGGAAGACCTGGAATGATGAAGTGGCGGCTATACTCAAGAATCGAAAAGTAAGTTGGGCGGAGGCTAAAAAGACTGCGACAAAAAAGAAGAAATGGACAAAATTTGTGCCCGATATGTAGTGTGAAATGTTAACCTTACACCCTATGGGTAGAAAGGCTTTTTTTGATTATATATGAAATAAAATTCCATTCCCCCCATTACAGCTGCAAATTTTTACAGCCTTTCTAAAAAAAGCGAGAATACGTAACCCTAAATCTGTGATGTAATAGTTGGTTTAGTATACAGTTACCGCCAAAAAGCCGGAATGACATGGGAAAATGTTTATTTTTGATTCTTCAAAACAGATTTTTACGGCAATAATTGATGTTTGTCTGAAAACCTATTTAGCCCCAATCTAATGTACAGAGTTTCGAAAATCTCCATTTTCTAAATAAGTAAAAATCAGTCGGTATATATGATAGGGGATAAATAGGTTTATCTACTAGCAACATGATATTGTACATTTTCGTCATAGAAACAAAATATGAAAAGCTACTCATAACTCCCAAGAGACTTGTCAAATTATTTCTCCCTCAAACTCATGGTAACAATGCAACTACAATTAACGTCTTAGCAACCATACAATGAGGCAATCCTTGATGTTACTTACATATTCTAATTTTAAATGTCATTATGACATTTTGAAATTTCATACTATTATTACGAATATGCTAGTAGATAAAATATTGTATGCACCACGGGAGATATTCATGTTTTTTACCTTCGGTTGACTTACAGACCTCAGGCCAGAGGCCCTCGGTCTGTAACACATGTAAACCTCAGGGAAAAAACCTATTCATATCTCCCTTAATGCATAAATATCTATTTTAGACAAGCACAAATTATTGACGTACAATTTTTTTTTGGGAAATCTAAAATAAAAGCTTTTCCCATATTATGCCAACTTTTTGGCGGTCACTGTATATTAAATATATAACTATTATTTTTAGCTCAATCTTATACTTCTGTAAGCTCTACTATACAGTCACGTGCCGGAAATTTAAGTGATTGCGGTAGCTAAATATAAAAGATGAGTTATGTATAGGGTATATTATAAAGAAAATTATTTTATAGGTTACGACTCTTAGAAATCTTAGATTTGAGTAGCGTTGAAAATGAGGAATGCGTTCATTGCAGCAGCAAAAGCGTTACTTTGCGTGTTCATGTGACAAATGTAAAATGAATGTACAGTGGGATGTATACTAACGTGTTATGTGAAAATTAAAACGTTTACAAACAATTTGTATGTTTCTGTTTAATATAAATAGTCATTTACTTATATTCATTGATTACGATCCTTTATTATTCTACAAGATTTTTATGTTACAGTAACCCTACTAATACTCGTATCAAATAATTGTCATATAAAAATTCTTTAAAGTAAATAATATTTCAATGCACAATGCTAATTGATTCAACATTTATTAATATATAAGGGTGTAGAAATGATTTACGCACCATAGGGTTTTCAATGGTAGTTTCTTTACATGAAAATATTTGTTTCCCTGATTATTTTCGAGTAAAGTTGTACATAGGATTTTTGTATAGCAAACAATTCTGCATCCATTTATGCCATCATTTTTGTCATTTTACGTCAGAAAACCTAATAAAGAAAGAAACTAGAATTATAATTTTTTTAAAAATCAGTGCAAATTGTGAAGTGGTGGTATGCTGGAAGCAGATCAGGTGCAATAAGTGCCATGGTTGCCGCTACATTTGACAGATGCAAACAAATAAACAGCAAATTAATTTGTTGATGCTTTGAGATGGTTCAATAATTTCAAGACACGACTGATGTCTAAAAATGGTAATATTGCTTCTTAAAATTTTCCGTTTTCAGAAATTTTAAATGACAAATGCCGGCATAAATGGATACAGAATTTTCTGCTCTACAAAAAACTTCCATACAAGTTTGCTGTAAAATAATTAGGGAAGCAAATATTTTCATATGAAGAAATTACCTTTGAAAACCCTATGGTGCGTAAAGCATTTCTACACCCTGTATACCTTAAAACTACATTATATGTAATGTATTTGTTTAATAGAGAATTCCGACACGTTCATTTAATCAACTGGTGTAAGATTACATCGATAGGTCAGACTATTATCATAACGTACAGTGTTGCCTAATTTCGGGCCACACAACGAGTGGTGAGTGTAGTGGGCTTAACAATGTCTGTATACGTTTTTCGTGTATATACAAGGCGCCTCCTGGTGAGCGGGACCCTGAACTAGATGCTGTATAAGCGATATACCACCATAGCGTTGATGAGCCCAGCTAAAAATTTGTGTACGCATTCCTTGTGCACGTTTCAATTGAATGAAGTACGTATACACGTTGATTCGTTGATGAGCCCTCACCAGGGCTTAACACCGTATGATTGGGCTACACAGCGTGCAGTAAATATATCCTATGGGATCGATAATGACCGCCTATGTCTCTATATATATATATATATATATACAAATATTTCAGAAGGAATATTTGAAGTATTGACTTTTAGATTGTCGGGTTGTGGTGTAGCGTACCAGCCGGCTTCCTGTATTGTTGTAATCAAATGATTTGTGGCGTATTCCAGCTCATCGTTTGTCTTTAGGCTCAAGTTCGTATTAATATGTTGATTAATATGAGCTTCAAATGCTTCCCAGTCAGTTCTTGCATGGCTTAGAACAGGCTTGGGTTTCTTATAAATTATTGTTGCACTTAGTGTGACGATGACAGGACTATGATCAGATGATATATCATAATTAGATACAATATCTGTGTAGTTTGATGAGATGCCCTTACTAATAAAAAAGTCTAATAGATCCGGGATTTTGTTAGGATCTGATGGCCAGTATGTTGGACTGCCGGTTGAAAGAAAGCTATAGTTCTTTTCTGTTATAAGTTTATATAGCTCTTTACCCTTTGTCGTAGTTAAGCGTGAACCCCAGTGTGTGTTTTTCGCGTTAAAGTCTCCACCTACTAGAAATCTAGGTCCTAATGTTTCGAAAAACGGTTGCAACATTTGTTTGTTTATATTATGCCTTGGTGAACAATATATAGCTGATATGATCAATGGTGCTGAAAGTTTCTCGACTTGTATTATAGTACCTTGTAAGAAGTCTGTTTTATAAGATGGTAATTCGTGATGCTTAATGGGGTTTCGAACTATTATGGCAGAACCACCATGAGCTCTGAACAGAATTGCCTGAGAGGCTGCTTCAGGATTTCGTTACTTTGCGCTGATTCTATCCCTAATTTTAAGCGCGTAGATGAGACTGCATTTACGCTTTAAGCCAGCTTAGTCAATGGCACTTAAAGGGACGACAGTAAAACCACTCCTGAGATGCAGCCTCACATCTCGACAGTATTATGGCTTGGTATAGGAGTGGCGACGTAGTGATTGAATCAAACAACAAATGCCGATTGGTTTTTATTATAAAAATAAACTGGTATTTATACAAAACTAAAATGCTTAACGAAGTAACAATATCAAAGTTCATATATACAGTTTACTGGGTGAGAGTGTTTAAATTACAAAACAGCAGATTAGCAATTGTGCAGTTTTTATTTCCTGCTAGAGCGAAGGTCGCCCGTTGAACTTACTACTGTAGGTCGGTATTGTGCATGGAGTGCAGATTTGCATTTTTCCTGGTCTTTAACTCGTCTGATTGCGTAATAACACTGGCTTTTAAATTATTAATAATGTTCCGTAAATTTGGACTGAAATATATATTTTTAATCTAATTTAAACATATTAAATTTAGTAATTATGAGGCAAAGACTGGTGATTGCAACATTAAATTTTTCTTGCTAATAAATGGGAATTGCATTTAAAAACGTGCAACTGGATTTCGTAAATTTTAGAAAATAAAATTTATGTGTGTTTAAATCAAGTTTAAACATATTGCCAATTTTAGGCCGAAGAAAAAGAAAAGGAAAACTATATTGTTTCTTCCACATTAAGGGTTTTTAGAGGATATTCTTCTACGGCTGACTGGCGTTGTTTGGATTGATGCTTCCTTCGGTTGATCCTTTTCCGAATGTAGTAGAAGGCTCCTATTAGAATAGCCCCTCCCAATAGGCTGCCTGTGATCCCGCTGGATAGATAGGAGTGGTGGCGGATGGTTTTCCAAGTTATTTCCTTTAGGTGCTGCTGGAATTCCAACTGCGAAGTTTGTAGATCCTCGAAGTGGTCTGACTGTTTTAGTACTGGCAATTTCTGAAAAGGAGTTGGGTGTTATTGTGTTGGTAAAGTTGATGCTGAGGGCCTTGGAATATCCTGCGAGGATCTTGAATTTCTTGCTATGCCTGGGGGTTAACGTATTCTTTGTAGTTTGTATGATGCAGTCTGACGAGATCTGAATCACACCTGTAGTGTTGACAGTGACTTCTTCCCTATTGCCACTACAAGTGATAGCTATTCGGGTTGGCTTGTTGACTAGGAACATCCAGGTGTTTTCCATGTATAGTTGTTTCCAAATAATGGACTGGATCTGATGTTTTCGTAGGCTGCACTGACTAATTTCTGTTCGATGATATATATCATCAATGATGCAATTTGGGTTATTTTCAATTCCTTTCACGACTGTTGGACTGCAGATATACGTGTTTGGAGTAATTTGGATATTTTCTTTGAATTCCTCATCTGTCTCTTGAAAGTACATTTGTAAGTTGTAATCCACAGCGAAGATCCCTTTTGGTACGTCGATCACCCAGTAGGACCCATTGTTAATTCGGAGAGGAATTGGTGTCACCTTGATTAAGGTATATTCGGTTTTTTCGACTATGATGAAGTATCCTTGGACGTTGATGTATATGTCATCAAGTCCGATGTCGACCTTCAGGATTGGAGTCGGTAAAATTTCTAAATTTGGCGAGAGTTTACTGGTTGCATTTGCGAGGATTTGCTTGATTTGGGCAGGTGTTATTAACTTGTAAAAATTACTTTGTTGGAAATGAACGTTCAAAATGTTTGTGTGGTAATTGCACAGTTCACTAATAACATTTGTGGCAACTTGATAGACACTGATGATGTGGATATTTAATCGGTTGGAGTCGGTTGCCTTATACCACTTGTCCATGTTGTTGATCGCCCTGATTCCTTGGTTCAGATTCTCTTGGAAATGTTCCAGTTTCTGATCGATTCGTTCTTCGGTCTCATTAAATCTTGAAAGTGCTGACAGCAAGAATTTGGATTGTTGACTGTCCATTTTTATTAATTCCTGTTGATTTTTGTCGAGTCTATCAATATTTTGATAGACTTCGTCATTTACTCCGAAAATTGACGTAAGTACAGTCCCAAGCACTCCTCGTTTCTCTCGTCTTGCTATGATATCTTCCATGCTAGTTTTAATCCATTCCATATGCCTTTTTTGTTCCAGAAGATGATGCACCAATGTCTTGCATAACGTGTCTTCGGACAGTTCTTTCGCAGAGTTGCAGAGGTCGTCGAATTTGTCCACCATGTCGGTAACTGTTTCGAAGTCTTCTTCTATCTTCCCTCTCTCGAACTGAATTTCGTTCTTGAATGTTCCTCGTTCAATCTTCCCGTGTCCAATATGCTCTATGTAGTACCCGCTGTCTGGTTTTTGTATGTTGAATTCTGCCTTACTCAATGTATTGGTGGTAAGGAGAGTAAATATGAGTAGAAGCATTTTCCATTTGGACCGGATAGTTTTCTTTGGTACTGGGAATGATTGTGTGTGGGTGCTGTTGGCCGAAATTTTCTCTTCAGGCTCTGGTTCCGGCGATTCTTCGTTAGTTGGTAATGGAATGATACTGCCTATGGAACGTTTTAATTGATGTCCTCCTGATTTCTGGATGGTTACTACTCGCACTGATCCATCGGTTGCAGGATGAATGTCGGTAACTCTCGCTAAGGGCCATTTACTAGGATTAATGTTTTCTTCTTTGATTAGCACTAGGTCACCAACTTTGATATTCTCCACCGGTTTCTTCCATTTGTTTCTTTGCTGTAATCCATGAAGGTAGTCTGAGCTCCATGATTTCCAAAAATCTTGCTTGATTTTTTGGATCAATCTCCAGCGATTTGACAAATTTGTTGATATTGGTGTGCTGATTGGGTCTGATGGTGAGATTATCTCTCTTCCTATCAGGAAATGGCCTGGTGTCAATGCAGTGATATCTTCAATATTGTTGCCTTGTGGGCACAGAGGACGTGAGTTTAAGCAGGCTTCTATTTGGCAAAGCAAAGTTGTTAATTCTTCAAATGTTAGAGTAGCGTTGCCAATGGTTCTCTTCAGATGATGCTTCATTGACTTTACTCCTGCTTCCCATATTCCTCCGAAGTGTGGAGCTACTGGAGGGATGAAGTGCCATTGGGTACCAATGGTGGATAAATTTTCTTGGATAACTGGGCCTTCCATTGCTTGACGGATTTCCTTGTCCAAGACCTTTCTTGCTCCAACGAAATTCGTTCCGTTGTCGCTATAAAGATGTGCACAGCGTTCTCTTCGGGCGATGAACCTCCTGAAGACTGCTAGGAAGCTGTTAGTTGTCATGTCGCTGACGGCTTCTAAGTGTATTGCTTTGGTTGACAGACAGACAAAAACAGCAATGTATCCCTTGGATGAAGAATGCCCTCTTCCTTTAGATGTTCGGATTTGTATTGGACCGGCATAGTCCACTCCGGAATGGAAGAATGGCGGGGTTGAATTGACTCTGGTTGGTGGAAGATTCCCCATTAATTGCTGGGCTGCCTCTGCCTTGAATCGGATGCATCGAAAGCATTTCTTGATGCTGGAGCTGACGGCTTTCTTTGCGTTGATGATCCAATATTTTCTTCGGACATAGGACAGTGTGAGTTGAGTGCCACCGTGTAAGGTGCGTAAATGTGCCTCATGGATTATTAATTTGGAAACATGATTGGAATAAGGAAGGATAATTGGGTGTTTTTCGTGGTAGGATAAGTTGGAATTTTCTAGTCTTCCTCCAACACGTATGATTCCATGTTGATCGATGAATGGATTGAGATTTGCGAGTTTGTTGTTGGAGTCCACACATTTTCTCTTTTGGATTTGAGATCCTGTTGCCTTCAAAATAGGATCACTTCCTTGGACGACCTTGATGAGTGTGAGGATGGTGTCTTCCATTTCTTTAACTGATAGATATCCTGGTTGAATGGGAAGACGCCTACACTTGTTGATGAATCTTCGGCAGTAGGACACGACTCGTACCATTCTTGTCAGAGACGAGAAGCGATGAATAATCTCGTTCTCGTCTTGATGAATTGTAGCTTGATGCACAGTGTAACTCTCTGCTTCTTCATTGGTTGTGGCGGTGTCTGGTTGACACGGCCATAACTCTTTGTTAATTAACCAGCTTGGTCCATCCCACCATAGTGTATGTTCCTTTAATTTCCCTGGACTAGTACCTCTGGAGATGACGTCTGCAGGATTTTCTTCTGACTTGACGTGGTTCCAATGTTGAGCCGGAATCAGGTGGTTGATTTCGGCTACGCGATTTGCGACGAATGTCTTCCATCTTACTGGATCTCCCTTTAGCTATCCTAGTGTGACCATGGAATCGGTCCAGGCAAACATAGATACCTTAGGAATGTCCAGTGCCGTGATTACCCGTTGTAATAGATTGGAAAGTAGTACTGCTGCGCAGAGTTCTAGTCTGGGTAGGGTTGCCTTTGCTCGAGCTGGTGCCACCTTGGATTTGGCTATTAATAATGATACCTTGGATTGGCCTGATGACGTGATGACTCTGGTGTAGACCACGGCTCCAATAGCTCTTTCGGAGGCGTCACAGAATCCATGCAGTTCCATTTGGGCTTCCCTTTTGGTAAAAAGCCACCTTGGTAAAGTAATTTCTTCTACTGATTTGAGTTGAGATTTAAATGTTTCCCATTCGCCTTGGATACTTTCTGAGACTGGGTCGTCCCATTTGACATTTTCGAGCCATAGCTCTTGGATGAGCAGTTTAGCAGTGATGATGATGGGTGCTAACCAACCCAAAGGGTCGATCCCTTTTGCTTCACATCCACCTTGAAGCAAAACACATCTTCATATGGAGACCAATGAACGCCCAATGACTTCTTTACGCCGTCCTCACTTATTTCGAGGTAGGTTTGCTCCTTCAATTCTTCGGGTAGTTCTTGTATGATGGGTAATTCATTACTGCACCATTTATGTAGGGTAAAACCTCCACATTTTAATAAGGAAATTAACTGACCTTGCTGCTCGATTGCTTCTTCTAAAGTGTCGGCTCCGGAGAGTACATCGTCCACATAGAAATCTCTCTTCACAACTTCCGCTGCTAATGGAAAGGAAGATTTTTCGTCCTCTGCTAATTGGTGCAAGGTTCGGATGGCCAGATAGGGAGCTGATGCGGTTCCATACGTGACGGTGCATAACCTGTATTCCCTGATTGGCTGTGATTGATCGAATCTCCATAAGATTCGTTGATACTCCTGGTCTTGGCTGTCCATCTTGATTTGTCGGTACATTTTCTCAATGTCCGCAGAGAAGACGACCTTGTGAGTTCTCCATCGGAGTAGAATGTCGACCAGCTCTTGCTGAAGTTTCGGTCCAGCATACATGACTTCGTTTAAGGATTTTCCATAAGATGCCTTGTTCGAAGCGTCGAAGACGACACGGAGCTTCGTTGATGAACTTGCTTCTCGAATTACGCCGTGGTGTGGGATATAATACTTGCCATTGTTTTCTTGTTTCTCTTCTACTCTTTCCATATGTCCTAGATCCAGATATTCTTGCATGAATTTCTTGTATTGGATTTCTAGATCTTGGTCTTGCCTCAGATTCTTTTCCAGATGTAGTAATCTTGCCAATGCCGAGGGTTTGGATTTTCCCATGCTCACTGGAGTTTGCTTAAATGGAATCTTGACTATGTATCTTCCATCCTGGTCTCGCTGCACTGTGTCTGTGAATTTATTCTCACATACCTGGTCGTCTGGGGAAATTTTTCGTTGAGTGGGGACTTCTTCTATGGTCCAGAATTTTTGTAACTGCTCATCTTCTTCGATTTTGGCAACCATGGTGTTGACTTTAATGATTTCGTTATGTTGTCTTCCAATGGTTCCAGATAAGATCCAGCCCAGCTCGGTATTTTGTCCTAAGATGCCATCCTTTGTTTTAGTGATTCCTTCTAGAATTATTTTTGAATATTCTTCGGCTCCTAGAATTATGTCTATGGGGCCAGGTTGGTTGAAGGTTGGATCGGCGATGAAAATATTGCTCCAGGAATTGATATTTATGTTTGGGATAGGGGATGAAGGCATGGCTTTGGTAAGTTTGGGAAGTATTAGTAAATTGACAGGTAGGGAAAAGTTACTTGAAAATCTAGGTGTGATCAAACCTGGGATTTTCCATTTGGCAATTTTTGGCTCGCTGTTCCCAATTCCTGTGATTTCAGCTCGAACCTTGGTCCTGGGTAACCCCAATAAGTCGGCTGATGCTTCCGTGATAAATGACCCCTGAGACCCGGGATCTATTAATACTCGTAGTAGATGAGTCAGCCGGATGCTGCCTTTACTTGAACCATTGCTGTGGCAAGTAGAACTTGGCTCTCCTGTGCGCCTAAATTGGCGGTGATGATGTCCGACTTCGGCTTCTTTTCTGGAGCGTTGGAAGTCTTCATAGCTGCTGCATGAGCTGACGTTCTCATCATTTGGGCAGGGAGCGGCCTTGATGGTGGCTGCGCCTTATGAAGCAGTGTATGATGCGGGAAGCGACAGATCCTACAATTAAAATAGGCACGACATGGTATATTTGAATCGTGCCGCAAGCATCGATAGCACAATCGATTGGTTTTTACTGCTTCTAGTTTTTCATGGGTAGGTAGCCTCTGGAATTGGCTACAGTTGTCGATGTAATGATCTCCATGGCACAACTTGCAATTTAGGGATGCGGAAGCGTAATTCTTCTGTGGTCTTTCCTGCGTGGGCTTTCGAGCTCCATCTATGGATTCTAGGGATTGGAACCGCACTTGCAGGAAAGCCATTAAATTTTGGTGATCCTGGACTTCATTTGGACATTGAAGCGACTGTTCATATAATTTGTTGGTTTCAGGATCCCATTTTCGAGCGATAGCTCTGTTAATCCACGGACCCCAACTGTCCGTGGAGATGCCTAAATTTTTGATTGCCTCCACACATTTCTTGATGGAGTCGTGCAATCTTTTTAACCCTTGGGCTGACTCTTTGGAGAGGACCGGCAGATCGAATATGGTATCTAGCAATTTAGTTAAAATAAGGCGATTATTTTGATACCTTTGTTGCAGCAGATTCCAGGCGGTGTTGTAGTTTGCTTGGGTAACAGTTAGATGCTGGATCAGTCGGCTTGGCTCTCCCTTAAGATGCGTCTTTAAATATTGCATCTTGATGACATCGTCCATATTCTGGTTGTCATCTACTAATTTAGTGAACAGGTCCTTGAAAGTGGCCCATTCCTCATAATTTCCCTCGTATATGGGAATTTTGACTTGAGGAAGCGAGATGGCTGCTGCTTGCTCGTTCCTTGTCGGCGCTTGCAATAAAATAATTAAATTTCTATACCTGTCTTCCAACGTAGTATATTCAGGACTGAAGTGCATTTGTTCTGAAGCCATGTCGTTTGACATAACTTCTTCGTCCATCTCTACCACACGATCCCATTTTTCTCTTAATTCCCTTGTCGTGATGGTGGGCCTCCCTAATTCTTGTGTTAGTTCGGCGTCGTCCAACGCTTGCTTAAAATTCTGGATCCGAATCTGCAGTTTTCGGATACGAACCTTTTGCTCGGGGTTGGCCACCATTTCCTCTTGCGTTCTGCTTACGGAGGGGTTGGAAATTTCCGTTGGTTTTGAACAGCTCTGCAAGTAACTTTTTGCTTCGCCGTATATGGCTTTAATTTGGTCGTAATACCCTGTTTTAAAATAATTATGAGTTGGAATACTTAGCTGCCCCATTTCTGCGTGATTTTTAGTTGCAGTGTTCCAAAGTTCGTCCAGCGTTTTGTTGCGACTGGCGATGTAGGATTCATTTTTTCGGCTGGCAGGGTCCTTTTTGCTGTTGGATAATATTTGCTTTATCTTCTGCGCGAGCTCTTCTTGGGCGATAGCTAAGTTGTTGAATTCCTCCATGTTATTGGCCATTTTCTGGGAACTGGGTGGTTGGCAGATGTTGTCTTCTTCTCGGGATGTGTTTTTTCGTTAGTTGGAGACAGATCCGGCTCGAAGGACCATGAACAGAGATGCCTGAGAGGCTGCTTCAGGATTCCTTCCTGGTCTTTAACTCGTCTGGTTGCGTAATAACACTGGCTTTTAAATTATTAATAATGTTCCGTAAATTTGGACTGAAATATATATTTTTAATCTAATTTAAACATATTAAATTTAGTAATTATGAGGCAAAGACTGGTGATTGCAACATTAAATTTTTCTTGCTAATAAATGGGAATTGCATTTAAAAACGTGCAACTGGATTTCGTAAATTTTAGAAAATAAAATTTATGTGTGTTTAAATCAAGTTTAAACAAGCTCTGTCATCAGGATGTTCTATATGGTATATCGAGTACTGTGGTATTTTTAAGTGGGTTCTTGAGGTATAATGCGTTTCAGCTACTAGTAAAATATCTATATTATTCAAGGATATAAAGGTTTCGACTTCCAGTTTCCTTTGTTGTAGTCCATTGGCGTTCCACAATGCAATTTTTAAAAACTTGGCCATTATTGGATCAATCTATTGATGACTGTGGTTAACATATTTAGTATCATACTGTTTTGTTGCAACAGTTGATTAAACATATTTTTAAACTCATCGAGGAATTGTTTAATAGTAAGATCTTCAGTTGAAGACGGTTGATTTTTTGCTACCTGAGAGTAGGGAGGATATGTGGGTGTTGGCTGATTGAATGGAGACTGATTATTTTGAGGTCGCAGAAGGGGAAAATTCTGTCTTGTTAGGTTTGGAGGTCTTGTAATTGAGAGTTGTTTATTGGGCTGATACTTTCGTTGGGAGTTCTTGATAAATTGTACAGAGTGTCCCAAATTGGACACTTTTGATAGGAAACATTAATTTCTAGACGAGATAGTAAAAAACTAACTTACATGTTACGGGCTCGTTTTTTGTGTAAAAATGAATGGCGAAAACCGCACATCGATATCTTGATCTCTTTAAAAGATACAGGGTGATTTTCAATTTGGTGCATTTTCGACTCACCCCCGTAACTTGCTTATTTGTGAATATTTTGTGTTTCTGCAAAAACATTCTTAAGGCACTTTTTTAAAAGGAATCGAATGGTATGCTTAGTGTTTTTGTAAAACAAATGGCGTGGAAGCTGTGACATAAACTTTTATTTTTATTTATGGACCACCCCCTATATTTTTACACATTCTGTTTCGAATTAAAATTCCCTTCCCAAATATATATAATACTTGCTACTTTTCTTTTTAAAGTTTTATTTTATTGCAGTTTTTAAATTATTTTTGATGAATTTTATAAATCTGGGGTGCCTTGGTTGGGAAATAAAACAAATTAGCCTCACAGATATTAAGTAACACTCAATATGACAACAATCAAATTTTGGTTGTTCTCACACCACTTTAAGTTGTTTGTTTGTTAATGGACAAGGTCTAGGCATGCAGAGTACCAGGTACCTTAGACACCGACTGCTTTGGTCATATGGTCAAAGTCCTACTTAGAATTTTGCCGAGACTAAGGAGTTCTAACCCTAGCAAGGGATCTTTTACATGCTACACATCGTAGTAACATGAGTCCCACGGCTTTACATCACTTCCGAATGATGGCATTCTGTAGAAGCTTTCATCTGCATTTTTTTATTTTTGAAAACCTCACCGTGACCGGGAATCGAACTCGCTACCCTTAGATCAGTAGTCAAAATGCTTGCCACTCAGCTACCGACCCCGGCACACCACTTTAAGTATCAGGTAAGTAATTAGAACTAGGGTGCCGTGCTTGAAAAATGTCAAATACTGTCACACAATTAGTAGTTCTCATTTAAATTACGGTTGCTTTGAAAGTTTGCTATTGAGTTTGCTTTTTTGAACAGTTTTGAATTTATATGAAGATGTATGAAAACTACGAAAAATTAGATATGTTGAAGTGCTACTGGGAATCACATGAAGATGCTCAGGCGGCAAGCAATCTTTACTTGAACAGATATCCGGAAAGAAGACAACCCTTTCGGGATGTATTTTCCCGATTACAACAAAACCTGCTTACATATGGTTCGTTTACAAAACCAAGACCAAAAATATATGAAGCCAGGAATAGAGAAAGGGAAGTAGAAGAATTAACTGTTTTGGGGGAAATTCAAAACCAGTCCAATATTTCATTGCGTAAAATGCAGAGAAACACAGGTATTCCAAAATCTAATGTTTCAAGAATTCTGAAAACAAATAAATTTAAACCTTATCGAGTGAGAAAAGTTCATAAGTTGTTACCAAATGACTTCCAATTTAGAATTCAATTTTGCCAATGGTATTTGAGAAAATGTGCTGAAACCCCAAATTTTGCGCAGAACGTCATATGGACCGATGAGGCGTGCATTAGCAGTGCTGGTATTTTTAATAGACATAACTGCTACAATTGGAGTTTAGAAAATCCACATGGTACTGTGGAGATACAAAATCAGGGTCGATACAGTTTTAATGTTTGGGTCGGTATTTTTAGAGGAAGGTTTATCGGTCCGTATATCTATCAGGGTAGCCTTACAGCAGCACGATATGAGGTAATATTACGGCAATTTATTGAACCCGTCATGGATGATTTGCCATTATTGCAAATTGAAAATTTATATTTTCAACAAGACGGGGCACCGTGTCACAATGCACAGACTATTTCGACGTTTTTAAATCAAGAATTTTGGAACAATTGGTTTGGAAACCGCAGCCCTGTGCATTGGCCAGCAAGATCCCCCGATCTAACGCCCCTAGATTTTTATCTCTGGGGAAGAATAAAGGACCTCACCTATAAAAACCATCCTGCTTCGCGAGAGGCATTAGAAGCAGCAGTAAGACATGCTTTTGAAACAATTACTGCAGTAGAATTGATTAATGCTGTCAATAATGTCAGGAAGCGAAGTCAGTGGTGCTTAGATGTAAATGGTGCTCAATTTGAACACATGTTGTAAATAATTTTAATAATTGTAGTTTTGATTTTATGTTATGGTTATAGTGTTTCTCTTGTTTGTATGTTTTTCTTTAAATTAAATCTTGGGTTTTCTAGTTTTTTATGAAGATTTGGTCGACATAGTCATTTAAATTATTCAAGTTTAGTTTCTAAGTTACTTTGTTCTAAAAACATCCACAAAAAATTACAAACCAGTAGGAAGTAAAATTATTTTATAATATTTGTGAGGCTAATAACAAATTATTTGTTTTATTTCCCAAACAAGGCACCCCAGATTTATAAAGTTCATCAAAAATAATTTAAAATCTGCAATAAAATAAACCTTCAAAAAGAAAAGTAGCAAGTATTATATATATTTGGAAAGGAATTTTAATTCGAAACAGAATGTGTAAAAATATAGGGGGTGGTCCATAAGTAAAAATATAAGTTTATGTCACAGCTTCCCCGCCATTTGTTTTACAAAATACTAAGCATACCATTCGTTTCCTTTTAAAGAAGTGCCTTAAGAATGTTTTTGCAGAAACACAAAATATTCACAAATAAGCAAGTTACGGGGGCGAGTCAAAAATGCACTAAATTGAAAATCACCCTGTATCTTTTCAAGAGATCAAGATGTCGATGTGCGGTTTTCGCCATTCATTTTTACACAAAAAACGAGCCCGTAACATGTAAGTTCGTTTTTTACTATCTCCTCTAGAAATGCATGTTTCCTATCAAAAGTGTCCAATTTGGGACACACTGTACAATATTTAAAAGTATTTCCCGAAAATACCGTATTAACTCGCAAATAGTTTAAACAAGGAAACGTTTCTTTTAGTATTCCAAATGCGTTTCCTATAATCCATCTCGTTCGTTTATGAACTCTATTAAAAGCATTTTGAGCTGGATTCAGGAATTCTTCATATGTTGGTGGAATCAGCCACTGCTTGAAAGGATATGCTGAACACCATAGCATCGTTTACGCTTCCGGGCCAATTAGCACTCGCATAGTAGAATTTCATATCTGGTCTACAAACAGCCATACAGTTTATTTTGTGTTTTCCATGGCGATCTATGTAAGTCGGTTCATTAACAGTATCTATATTCATGAGTTTCCGTCAATTGCCCGACACGGGATACGGAAAGTTCGTTCCCCACATTTCGTACCCCACATTTCGTTCCCGGGAAATTTCGTCTCTCCACATCTCGTACCCGGAAACTTCGTTCCCGAGCTCAATTTGTCTCCTAGATTACAGGGTGTTAAAAAACGAGTGCAGCGATCGGAATACAGTTAGATAATGAAAGATATTTTAATTAATTTATTTATTATAATAAACTTATAAAAACAAAATAAATTTTATTTATTAAAAATGACCGTTTAAACTAAGTATCTTCCTTATATCTTGTATACGGCCATAATTTCTCATTCTGAACAATTTTTCTTAGTAATATTTTGCCGTATCATGAACAAAAAGGGTAGTTTACCTGAAAATTGTTTTTGCTTAACTGTCAAGGCCCACTTGTTTTTGAAAAACTGAACATTTTCTTAAAATTCTCTATAAACCAAGCAGGAATTTAATTCCTATAACATTTTTATGTAAAAATAAAAATTTAATTTAATTCCCTCTTGTAAACTCAATCCGGGGACATACTGTTCTTGTAAGTTTATTATAATAAATAAATTAATTAAAATATCTTTCATTTTTCTAACTGCATTCCGATCGCTGCCCTCGTTTTTCAACACCCGGTAATCTAGGAGACAAATTGAGCTCGCTCGGGAACGAAGTTTCCGGGTACGAGATGTGGGGAGACGAAATTTCCCGGGAACGAAATGTGGGGTACGAAATGTGGGGAACGAAATGTGGGGTACGAAATGTGAGGAACGAACTTTCCGCAAACCGCCCGACACACCTCATGCATACCTTCTATTTTACAAAATTGCTGTACCACACTTAATGTGTCAGCGGATCATGCTACTATTTCATTAAATTTAATTTGGTTGACAGCATCCACAAAATCATGAGCGCATCTACAATACATTTTTGAAATCCCTTGCATATCGCAAATACCATGGTACTGTCCACCATTTCCCAGCCAGTGTAGTGCAACTGACATTTTCTGCGCATGTGATAGCCCATACCAACGATTGGTATTATTTTCCAGTGTTGGGGAAAGATCTCGAAGAGAATTGTGTCCTATTCAACCTGAGTCGCTCTATAAATTCCTCATTAGAGAAAAAGTCAAAATCAGTTAGTTCTTGCTCTAAAGCGATATTGCGCACGGACAGCAACAACATCTTCTTCACTAGAATCACTTGCACTTGTACTTTAACTCGACCATCTATTGGGCAATACGTGCACCAGGAAGAATTGATTGATACTGACACTTGAGAAGCTCGAACCCACAGTTTAATTTAGGTAGAAATTTTTCTGCAATTGTATTAAAATCCGTAACATAAACTTACAAGTGTTGGCGCTGAGTTACAGAACAGACATACAAGTGTAAAATATCTTCTGTAATTACAAGTGCGGCACAGGTTATTACAAGTTCCGTTGTGTTACAGAATCTCAACAAGTCTAGAATTGTTACACTTGGAGGACTTGCGTTACAGGCCCCTGCAGTTTATAAAATGAATATTGATAGAAAAACAATAATTTTAATGTTGCTAAGTTACCAGACCCAAGAAGAAAGTGTGCTTCTCCTCTTAACACAAGAAAGTGAAAGACCCAGGAGAAAAGTATTACCCATGTTTAAAAATAGACAGGTAGAAGCATTTCAGTCAATATTAATCAACAATTATCTGAGAGATAATGCAATAGAATTTAAAGAGTTTTTTCCAATTTCTTGATATCACTTTAACTACGTATTAGAGCTCATAGAAAGTGAACTCATAATGATGCTTTATAATCGTGTGAAACACAGTAACACCCACAGAAAAATTGGCAGTAACATTAAAGTAAGTACGTTTTTGTAATATGTTTTTTTTAGTATATAGGTAAATGAAATGCAAAGTAATAATACTGGTATTAGACCATCCAAATCTGTTTTTTTTTATTTTTAAGATTATATTATGTCAAATATGTTTATTTCGATGCACTCTTCGTGGAAATGTATATAAACCATCAAACAACCCTACGTTAAGAAAATGCAAGTGACGTTGAAAGAACTTTTGCATTTTATAACAGGTACGTACCCGATAATTAACGTAGGGTTGTTTGATTCTTTATATACATTTCCACGAAGAGTTCATATAAATTAACAAATTTTACATATAACGTGAAAAATACAAAACGAGATTTGAATGTCCAAGCTATACTCTTTAATCGTATATTGTCTAACAAAAACTAAAAGTAAGAAGGTTATGTATAAACAGGTAAGTTACATATATTCTTGAAAGTTTTCAAAATACTGTGCTGTATCAGATCCAGCTAGCAGGCTGATTGTGCACTATTGGATTGTCCTGCTGGTCCCACGTAGCAGCAGACAAGAGACTGCTAGACGCGTATGAAAAGGTGGACAATCGAGAGGAAGGGGGCTGTGCTAGAAGTAATTGTAGTTGGGCCTCGAATATCACTTGAAAGATCTTACTTTTTGTATCTGCTCCAAATAATGGTTGAAATTGATTGACTGTCATCGCCAGGTTTTTAAAAAGGATATCGATTTCATCGTCGGGGCGTGTTGTAGTGGTAAGTTGGTTGAACAAAACTTCTCGTTCTGAATTGCTCTTGTTAATTGCACTTAGTATTTCAGAACTAAGATCTTTTCTCCTTTTTTGTGGAGAAACTCCTTTATCATTATTTGAAGATCCTGTCCTGACTTGATATGGAGTAGATGCATTTGGCGTATCAGTTGGTATATCATTGGCTTCGATGCTTTCATCGGCAGATATCTCCTCTAATTGATCCCGACTAGTATCAGTCTCTGTGAGCTGATCAAGTTGTCTATCGGCGTTTGTCAACACTCTACAACAAAAATAATTGATGGCTTCTCTTTAGAAATAAAATGGCATGTATATTTACCTATTTACCTTCTTTTGTTTTCCACTACTTCCAAAAATCCTAATTGATCCAAAATTGGATTTCGTTTGTGATTTACAGGATCGGCAGTTCCAGTTGACTTTTTAGTGTTCTTTTTCTGTTTATAATAATTATCCCGAATGTTTTTCCACCTATTTTTGCAAGCAGCAGCTAAAAAATACTTTTATTTCATACTGATGTCAAAAATGACATTTTTCGGATTATTTATGGTACAAAAAGTGGATCATTAAAATCCTAGTACTTTAAAGTAACATTTTAAAGTTCAAGTACTTTAAAACTCATTTATTGTACAAAAAATGGAACATTAAAGTCCTAGTACTTTAAAGTAAAATTTTAAAGTTCAAGTACTTTAAAATTATACGTCAGTTGTTGACATGAAATTTGAAATGATTTACATTTTATTTAAAATTCATTAAACTTGCAGTATGAAATAAACCGTTGTATTAACCACGAACGAAAAGTGTTTTTAAATGTCCTCGCAAGTAATTCAAAACAACTTTCTCGTCTTTAAAATGCCACTTTTCGTTCTAGATAAATAAACTACTATTATTAATATTTTCGTTTTATTATCGTAGACACATTTAACGGATACTATGTTTAGTTATGATTACTTTGCTCTTGTTACAGATTCCTTGCAAATGGAGACTTACAGATCTTCATTTTTTGCATTCCGGATATGCCACAGCTACATAAGCGTATTTGTACCAATAGTCCTGAGAAGTATGTATGAAAAGCTAAAGCCAATTTTACTTTCACCTCCGTCAGCAACAAATTTTAACAAAAAAAGCAGAAGAATTTTCGAACCGTTGGAATTTCTCCAGCCTCATCGCTGCCATTCATGATAAATACGTGCGAATTATGTGCCTAGATAAAGCGGCTCTCTTATGTGCCTAGATAAAGCGGCTCTCTTATGTGCCCATATAAAAGCGGTTCCCTTTTTTCAACTATAAACAATATTTTTCGATTGTCCTGGCTCTTATTGATGCTAACTATAAGTTTCCAGTTGTGGAAATCGGATTATACGGTAAAGAGAGTAATGCCGGTTATTTTCAAAATCTCAAACTGGTCAGCAAAGTTACGAAGACAGTTTAATTTTCCTCCACCTGCACTACTTCCACATTCAAAAAACGTTATTCTTCCTCATTTTATAGTTGGAGATGAGGAATTAAAACTTGATAAATATGAAATTAAACCATATACAATAAAGCAAGCACACGAAGATCCAAAAGCAGCATTTTTTAACTATAGGCTTTCTCGAGCTAGAAGAGTCACTGAAAGTGCTTTCGGCAATTTATGAGATGTATTTCGAATTTTTGTTATTCCAATAAACGTAAAACTTTCAACTGTTGATCTAGTTATCTGCGCTTGTTGTTTACACAACATGTTGCGCAATGAATATGTGCTCAATAATCCAAGAAAACAACATAAATTAGAAGAAACACCTTTCCCACTCCCTAATGAATATATGATTCCTTTAAAAGGAACAGGGGGATTTGCTCGCATAGAAGGTGTTGAAGGTGTGTACGAAGTAGGTTTACAGACTATTTCGCAAAAGAGGGTTACTTAGACTGGAAGGATAAGAAAACGTAATTTTTCTATTTGTATTTGGTAGTTGTCTATGTGCACGTATATTTAATAATTTCATTTTTTTAAACGTACCATTTTTATTTAAACTTTCCGAAATTATATGCCATATACGTCCTTCTTTGTATGCAAAATATACGATTGGTTTTTGGGATCGTATATTTCTGGGTGATTAGATATTAGATGTACAAGTTGTTCATCATCTACGGTATCAAAATCTTCCATTGCTGCTAGAAATTAATAATTAACACAAATTACTTTGTGTTGAAGACGGTACATGTTAAAATACTCGGTATAGCTGTAACAAAAAAAAACGGTTACATAGGGGAGGGTGAGTAGGAATGGGACGCAGGTGGAATGGAACACCCATAATTTAAACCTTTTTCTGAAGTACTAGATGCTTCTGGTGGCAATAGGTGGCGATAGTGTCGTGTTTACTCAAGGCCAACTAAATCTATAGAGACAAAGTCCCTAACAGGCCGTCTCATTCATCTTCTCACTCTCTCTAACTTTCGGAACAGTCATACGATTTGTAACGGCAACTGTAACTAATGACTGGAATACTTTGCCGGATGAAATTGTTAATGCTAGAACACTCAATGACATTAAAAATCGCATAGATATATTTTTAAAGTTTTGTTAAATTTATCATCACATACTGTTAGATTTAATTATTTTTTGCAATGTGTGTATATTTGGTTGTGCAAGATAAACGGCTACGCCGCCTCTCGCTTATATGATAATAATAATAATCAAAAAGTTCAGGCTTTTAAGAGGAAGACTTACCTCGTCGCATCCGTTTCTGTAAATAGCTTCTCGGTAAATGGGGCGAAGATCCAGATTTCTTGGCAAATATGTTAGCCACAGATAAAGCTGCTTTCACTCGGGAGGGCATTTATAGGTATTCGTCACAATACCCACATTTGGAGCGACGAAAATCTTCATGGTATCCAAAAGAGCGCCACCACCAGGAATCATTTTCAGTGAACGTGTGGATTGCAACCATTGGGGATTATCTTATTGGACCCTACATTCTGCCCAAGCGTTTAAACGGAGCTGGTTACCTTCATTTTTTAAATGTTTTACCGGAGTTGCTGGAAGAAATTCCTTTATTAGCCACGCAGCGGCACATGTGGTATCTCCATAATGGGGCACCACCACATTATGCTGTACAAGTGAGAACCTGGATGAACAATATGTTTCCAAATCGTTGGATAGGCCGTGGCGCACCGATTTTATGCCCCCCTCGTTCACCTGACTTAAATCAGGGGTCACATGAAACAACTTGTTTATGCCACTACAGTGAACACAATAGGGAATGTGCATGTATTTTAAAATATTACACTAACTGCGTTTTTACGTAGATAAATGTCATCAGTAGGCCATCCAATGAAAGATTTACGCCAAAATAATCATTTCAATTAAATATTAATTATTAAAAATTATAATCAATTTTAAATTAAGGGAAACGCTTTCTGATTGGTCGTGACGTACCAATATAGTAAAAATTGCTGGAAGAATTAGTTGATTTTGCGGCTGTGCCATATTTAAGCGAAATATATCAATGTTGGCTGAACGCCGGCCAGGCTACGCTTCGCTGAAAAGAATAACATGCAAGTTACAGAAAGAGAACAAGTAATGGCAACCCTGCGCATGTCTACAACTGTCAAATGTTTGTTCATAAGAGTGTTTATTTGGTGTATCTAAGCTTGCGTTGTCTTTATAGCGAATACATTACGGTGATTTTGCTTGTAATAAATAGTAAAGTGTCTATTGTGTGTAGTATTTAATATAACCAGCAGTAAATAATGGTTGACGTTGGATTTTGTAGAGCTCAATCAGATAACTTGCCTAGGGTTGACTCTATGATGGTGGCTAGCTTTATGCAAAGCAATCCATGTTTTACATCTGCTGAAATTGAAGGAGTGAAAACAACCTAGTAAAAATAATGGACGTGTTAAAGTACATGTATGTTTAATCTGTGCTTTATTTTTATGTAGTGCTTCGAGAGAGCAGTACGGGGATGCAGCTGTAGGCTATGCCCAAGTGAAGAGAGACCAGTCAAAATGCACTGTAAAATCCAAAATTTGCCCTGAACATAAAGTCCGTGAAAAACAGTATGCTGTAGCGATGATGTAGCGATGATTGTGGATGAGGCAGAACGAGTTGTTGTTCCAGTTGAATGCAACGATTGTGCTGCAGCACTAGGTAAGTAAATTTAAATCACCAGTCATTCAAAATATATTTATTTTATTCCCTTTAGGTGGGTGCAAACATGCCATTGCATTTTTGATGTGGGTGCATCGTAGAAGTGAAGAACTTCCATTGAAAGTTATGGGGAAAAATCTTTCGAAAGTAGGCACTACATTAAAATACGCGAGCACAAAGGAATTTGGCCACAAGAACCCTTATGCAAGATCGGTAGGCCCATCAAATTTTTTTTGTAAGGTTATTGAAACGGGTGCGCAAATGAACACCAATTCACAATTGTTAAAGCACACAGAAGGATACAAAGTGCAGGGACCATTAACTTTATCACTCCACCAATTAATGTTTTAATTTGTGGGAAAGGGAGGACAGGACTGCGATGATCTCTTTTTGTTTTTAAAAGAAAAAACTACAGAAGACATGTGTACAGAAGTTATGGCCGAATAACAGCTTCTAAAGCACATAATGTGGTTCGCTGCAAGACAGCGGATGGTACATTGGTAGAAAATATTATGGGTGCTTATAAAATACTTGACACAACTGCAATGAAAAGGGGTCGGTTACTAGAACAACGTGTAAGGTAAATGTATCAAATTCAGACAGTCCTAAATTCAGACATATTTCCATCAAAACCTTTGAAACAAGAAATCTATATGTTCAAAGTTCAGCTGACGACATCTTTTAACACTGGACAACATTATGTTTCTAAATTCAAAATAGTTTTCTACTTTATCGACATTTTCAATGATAATATTAAAGCGGGAAATGGGACGGGTGATACAAGGTACATGCTAGTGGTCCCCTGTAAGGTCTCTATTGTAAGGTAAGTGAATTTAGAGTATTTATCTACGACAGTGTGTAAAATATCCTTTTAGTTGGCACTTTTAAGTTTGTAAAACGACTGTTTAATAACATGGTTTCATTAGTTTACGTCGTCAGTAGTAACGTATTTAAAAGATTTCATTAGGCACGTTGTGAGTAGCAACGTGTTTTAAAAATTTTAAAACACGCAAAATTACGAGCGGTTGCTGGTAATCCTAATTTACATTTATTATTTTCTTCATATTTACCGTGTTTTCTAGATTCTATCGTAGATAAAATATTGTACGATACACATGCGTAGAGCATCTTTAGTCACTCGCGGGGCTTAAAACGCTCGCTCACTCGCGTTTTAACTCTACCCCACTCGTGCCTAAAGAGTAGCTTTACGCACTTGTATCGTAAATTACTATTTTGAAATTGTTGTAGGGAAAATTAAATGAATGCGAAAATTTGAGTAATTTTGCTTTACTAGACTAAAGTGACTTTAAATTTTCATTCTACATTCATTTTTATACCCTTTAACCTCACATTTTAAAAATATTGGAGATGTCGGAATTAAGTACTGCTTGACAGTACCTACCGTAATTCAGACATGTTTATGCAGGAATTGTGTATATGATGAAAAAGACGCCGGTATGTTTCTTCTCCTTCCTTCTTTTTAAAATAACATGTTTGTCTCTTTTTGTAAGCTCCAGATGATTTTCACAGTCGTGCCTAAATTTCGACAGGGGTGTCGGAATTATGAGCGTGAAGTGTATGAATTACCAGTGAAACTGCAATAGAGTTATTTTTCATTCATTCATACTTCCTAAACTACTTTCCTACAAATAGTTGTAAAACTGTTTCTATAAATATTATTTTTTATTATAGGATGGCAACAAAAAAATATTGTAATTAATGTGCGGATGATTTAAGATTAACTTTGGATGCTGTTAAAAGTGGTACCCCTAGTGCAGCTGCAGCAAAGCAATATAAAGTTCCAAGAACTACACTAATTGGAAAAATTAAGAGCATTTATCCAGAAGAATGCCGAAGTGTAGCACCTTCTGTCTTAACTTTGAAAGAAGAAAATTTATTAGTTGAATAGATAATTAACATGGGACGTATGGGCTTTCCTGTTACAAAGGATCAATATTAGATAGCGTATCCCTTTCAGTAAAGGAGTTAAAACGTCCTAATCATTTTACAGATGGAAGACCAGGTCGTCACTGGTATGAATGATTCATTAAACGACGAGCAAATGTTTGCGAACGTATGGCACAAGACTTGTCTGCATCTCGAGCAGCAGTGACCAAAATGAAGATACAAAATTGGCACAAAGAAATAGAAGATTACTTTATTAATTCTAATATTAACATAAATGATCCGAAAAAGATATTCAACACAGATTAATCCGCTTTTTTCCTGTCGCCAAAAAGCCGTACCGTTCTTGCCAAGAAAAGATATAAGATGTTACATGATAGATCTGGCGATGATAAAGAATGTTTAACCGTCCTTATTACTGGTAATGCTGCCGGCCAATTAGCCCCTCCCATGGTGATGTATCCTTACGAGAGAATACCTAAACATATAGTATTGAGTGCACCTGAATTTTGGGGCATAGGCAAGTCTACCAGTGGATGGATCACGTCTGAATCGTTTTACGAATACGTAGCAAACATTTTTTATCCATGGCTATTATCTGAAAAAATTGAACTCGTTGAAACCTGTAACGATACTGAAGATAAGACAGAAATACATTCTGAAACATTGAAATATTTGCGATATTTCGAATCTTATGTTGAACCAGAGGTTCTTGAGAAATTTTATGAAAAAATGGGTGACGAATGGACAGGAAACAATGAAGATAAAAGTTTGTACTGTTTATGGTACAAAATGTATCAAAAATGTCATTTACCGCAGAGAAAGCCACAAACGCCAGATGTTATAATAGATATAGAAGAGGGGTTGGTTTTAGAAGACAATTGGGAGAATTTAGTTGTGTTTGAAAATGCAGAGGAAAATTACGAACCCAATAGATTGAGACCGCCAACAGAAGAGAGAGAATTTGAAACAGTAACTGATACTACCTACACACAAGATATATTATCTGATGGAAAAGAACCTGTTTTGACAAACGCTGAAGAAGAAGCTCCTGATGATGTCACTGATAAAGTGAACCACATTGATATTGAAACTGAAACAGCATGTGCCTTGGTAGAAGTGGAAAAATAAGTAACTAATGTGACAGCAAAAAAGAATACCGATAACATACAGAATCTATTGTGTACAACGGATGGTAAAGAACCCGATTTGGAGAGTGTTGGAGAACAAACGGCAGAAGTCATAGATAAAAATAACCACATAAACGATCAAAATAACAGAACAACATATCCAGAAATAAGTCATCGTACACCACAAAAACAGAAACAAACGGAAAAAAGTGGAAACGTGGTAGGTTTGGACAAACATAATAAATACTCTGCTGTGTTGCCAGGCGTACAATTCCTTCGCCGTTTAAAACTTCGTTATTTTGGCCTGAACCGACTAAAAAAGTCACTTCTAGAAAAAGTCGTATTAAGGTTCCTTCCGTCGGAACTTCTGATGCTTGGAAAGCAGAAGAAGAACAAAAATAAGCTGTTGAAGAAAACGAGGAAAGGAAGCGAAAAAGAGAGGAAACTAAGAGGCTACGTGAAGAGAAATCTAAAAAACCAAAAAGGAAACTTAACAAAAGAACGAAAAAGAAGACAAAGCGGAAAAAGAGGAAGAAGAGGAAGAAGAAAGAGAAGACTTGGAAACGGCACAGGTTGATGAAAGTGTAGAACAATTGTCTATTTCAAATAAGGAAAAGAATAACGAAAACAGTGTTGACCTTACTGCGTTATCTGTTGGTAATTTTGTGATTGTTAATTATTTTGACGATTACTATCCTGCACAAATTACCAACAAGGAAAACGAAAATTTTTTGGCAAAAGCTATGACTAGAGCGGGCGTAGATAAATGGAAGTAGCCTAAAACAAAAGACGAAATTTGGTACGATGCTTTTGAAATTGACAAAATTGATTCCCCTACAGAAATTAATAAAAGGGTTTTTTTTACTGTTAAGGAAATGGACAAATATGTGTAGTTTTATATTATTAATATTTTTTTCATTTTCATTTGTCATTTTCAATTTTAAGCAGATAAACTATTAATTTATTTAACTTGTCGAAATATGGTTCAACTAATGTCGAATTTAGGGTTACTGTCTGACTTAGGGTCACTAACGTGTCTGATTTTGGAACAAATTATTCAAATAGTGTCGGATTTACGTAGTGCAACGAATATTATAAAATATTATTAAATAAAAATATTTCAAATATATTTTTTAAACAAATCATTTACTGGCATTATTCAGGAACCATTTTTTATCGAAAGAAAAATAGCTAATACACTATTATTGTATTTTTATGTTTTCTAATGGAAAATGATTTATAATGAACTTCTTAACATGTCTGGCTTTAGGTCATTTACCTTACTAATAGAATTAAAAAGACGCTTCAATTACAAATTTGAACATTGTGGCTTGCTAATTAGTAAGGAGCATCCGTTTATTGGTGCATCGCCAGATGCTGTGAGTGTCGGTTTTGTTATTGAAATAAAGTGTCCGGTTTCCACTAGTAGTAGTATTAGTATTATTTTTGGGGAGACTCATGTCTATCAAGTAGGCCTTTATAGGCCCTTTCTGCCAACCCCATGAACAAGGTCTAGGCATGCAGAGTACAAGGTACCTTTGTCCTACTTAGAATTTTTTCCAGACTAAGGAGTTCCAACCTTAGCAAGGGATCTTTTACATGCTACAATTCGTAGTAACATGGGACCCACGACTTTGCATCACTTCTGAATGATGGCATTCTGTAGAGGTTTTTATCCGCATTTTTTTATTTTAAAAATCTCACCGGGGTCGGGGATTGAACTCTCGACCCTTAGATCAGTAGCCAGAATGCTTAGCACTGAGCTATGGAGCCCGGCCCGGTTTCCACTAAAACTTTTAAAAATTATATTGTGGATCAAGATACGATCAGCTCTAAATGTCTTGCACAAGTGCAGTTACAAATGCACATCTGGAACAAGAAAAAGTATTTGTTTTGCGTAGCTGACCCACAATTTGAAACTAACAATCATTTTACAATAGTATTTTGGCAGCAAAACATTTTACCTAAAATTTTTGCCAGTGTTAATCACTAAAACCTTAATTAATTTTAAGATTTTTTTTATTACTAGTTTTTTATAAGTTTGCAATATTATAATATATACACTGTTGCTAACATACTTAAGTTTCAACTTTTTTTACCTATTTCTATGTACAGTTGTTACATTTTATAAAGTCAAATATTGGTTACATTTTTACTTACTACGAAGGCATGATCTACAATAATTTATTATAGATAGCAGTTATACTGTATTCAGCATTATTTTGACTCTAGGTAGCCCATGATTTCATGTTATTAAGTTGCACATTTGTAAACTTCTAGTTTCATAATATTGAAACAGTTGTAGAACCTGATATCGTTTTGATATACAGTAGCACCAGTGTTACTTGTATTTGTTTTCACTGATTTTCAAATTGGCAAGACAACTTAACGGACTACAAATTTGAAAAGTCCGGTTTACAACAAATCGTACAGTAGTCTTGTTTACATACATAAAACTGCTAGATTTCCACAGCCTACCTAGAGTCAAAATAATCCTAAATTGAGTATACATTACTAACTATTATGTACATTGTAACAATTTACAATAAACGATCTCGCTGTATAAAATTCTTCTTTTACTTTTGTTTTATCAGTGGTCCTTGCAAATTTATTAACCCAGCAGCAATAACAGTTACAGCATCTGTTAAGGATATTAATTTGCTATTAATACATCAATGCTGTTTTAAAAATTTAAACTCACGTAGCTGTCGTATGGTGCGCTCTATGTGAATACGCAAACTGGCTATTCTTTTTGTTTCCATAACCTCTTTTTTGGAGGGTTTTTTTACTCTCAACACTAGGTGGTCTACTTAATGTGCAGCCTTTAGCTTGTAGCAAGTGCTCGATATGTTTAAAACCTCTGTCAGCCATAACTTGCACCCCATTTGGAAGCACTTTTAAGTAGCCACAAACTTCAAGTAACACAGTGTCTAGATATTCTTCCCCAATAACATGGTGATATATAATTGACTATTCAACACTATAACATATAAGCCAATCACATTGCAGACATTTGCTTTTTTCAACCAATAACAGCAGTATATCACTGAATATTGGGCACCATGCAAAATATTCACAAAACAATGTACGTACTCAAAAAATAAATAGCCTTGTCGCGAAGTATCGCTTAGCAACGATGTTCTGTCCTTAGTGATATCGCTAGGTTACGTAACACTAAACCCCAACAAACTGTGTGGCTTGTTTAAAAAATTTTAAAATGCTGTTTTGGAAGTATTCCGCTGAATTTGATTGAGAATGAATAATTATATTAATTGTTGGATTATTTTTCAATAAAGTTAATCGTTATGTATTAATATTGTTAAATAGTCGTCCCAAATACCACTCGAAGTGGATATATATTTTTTAAATATTTTGCCATTTCCATAGAAATTATTGCAAATTTCACTCAACAAAATCACATTTAAATGTCACTCGCCTTCGGCTCGTGACATTTTTGATGTGATTTTGTATCGTGAAATTTAAACGCAATAATTTACATGGAAACGACAAAATATTTGTCAAAAATATATCCACTGCTTGTGGTATTACCCTTGATTATTCCATCAGGAGTAGCAGATATTAAATATTTGATTGTGTTACATTTCTTGTACTCTGACCATGAAAGCGCTTGTTTCACTGAATCCGAAAGGTTTTTCAATTTCAATTTATAGCGCATCTATTACTGAATGTATATTAATGTATTGGGCTCTAAATGCAAGTGGTAAATTTTGAATTAGAGTTTTACTTGTAAGCCAAATTACTAGACTTCTAAGATTCAGTGCAATAATATGAACATATTTTGAAAATAGTTTACTTACCTGTGATACACTTATGCCAAAATCATCGGCAAGTTCACGAAAACTGTTGTTCAACCTAATTTTTTCAAACACAATAAAATATTATTTATACTTATACCGCTTTCTTCATTTAAGAGATTTACTATAAAAAATCTCTCTTCAGGAACACCAATGTAATGTCGTGGATTTCTAAAATACTTTTGTTGGTTCTTGATATCGATGTCTGTCGTAATAGTTCATTTTCATGGCCCTGAGCAGAATCACTTTAGTAACTTCTGATGTTTCAGGTTCATAACTTTCCGTACAGTATGTAGTTGTATCGGACGTGGCAGTAGCTACTTCAAAGCATTTGACTACAATTGGCTGTTTTGCTGGTGGTGATCCAAAAATTTGACGAGGTACGAGCTCCCCTCTTCTAGGTACTCTTAAAAGACACGGTTTAATAGGAGATGTTAAACGTCTGAAGTAAGCTTTTTAAACGGCGATGTAGCCATATGAGCTATAGTAGGTCCGCACTGACTAAATTTACTTCTAAATTGGGCTTAAAATTTACTTATATAGCGCCATCTGCATACGTAATAGTTGTACTGCCGAATTTCTTCAAGATGATGACAAACGTCCTTACTTTCTAGGCCCAATTCTATTATACTTGTCAGCTCAACTTCCTCTTCGTCTATATGAGAATCACAGCTGGTAACTACAAAATGTTTATAAACTTGCGCAAGTAGGTCTAGTCGTTGGCGTTTAGAAATGCCTGCCTTGGAGGTTTGGCGAAGCTGCCCTCTTACGATCTTCTTGACAACTAAATTTATGGGGCACGACATCTTTCTTAATTATTTTCGCAATCTGCCTACCCATATTATAGCGAATCCAATTCTCCATGTCATTGGGCAACTAAAATCAAATAATACCCTTAAAAACTGCATGTAGTATGTATAACCTCAAATAAGTATATCTACCACAGAACTGCGAAATTACATCTAATAGTCAAAGCAAGGACTACCTAATATAGTTAGATAGTGTTTGGTCAAAATAATAACCTATATATTCCGGTACTCACATCAAAATGAGCTTCACAACAATAAATTGGTGTTCCTGTTGATATTTTTTTATGATCCCTTCTTGCAGCATTGAGCCATAATTTACGCATTTTAGGTTCCTTAGGTTGCATGAATAAATATTTTGTCCGGCGTTTCCACCAACGTACTTTAGAATTAGGGACAATACACCAATAATAGGTTTTCGATGCCATTTTACGTGTAATTATAACATATAACGCACAGAACAACTATAACGAGAACAACGCGGCTTCGTATATTTCACTATTGCTTTTGTTGTGTTTACTATAACACTACGTCACGTGCCGGCGCGGCGGCCTTATGAATTCGCACAATCGACCATTTTACCGCCGCAAATATTAGTTCGAATTTAATTTTTTTTCTTCTACATAACGCAATTTTATACAGCAAAAATTCTAACAAATCGATTATTTACATATACTCTTCAAATAAAAATATTCTGGAAAATAGGCTCATTCCCTATTGAAGAACTCCAGCAACGAATTAATTATGCTGCTCGAGAAATTCGTCAGACTCCTGGAATTTTTAATCGCGTTCTAGTTTCTTGGGCACGTGTGGCTGAAGCTTGCATTGCTAACGGTGGTCGACATTTTGAACAACTTCTTTAGTGTTAATTAGTTTTTGTTATTTCCTTATTATTCTTGTTAATTATAAATACATGTTTATTATGTTGCTTATTTTTTACTCGCTTGTCTAATTTATAATTGATTGCGCCTCAAATTTTCGTACAAAATATTCATTTATTCTTCAAATTAAATAACTACCTCATGTTACTCTTAAACCACCAACATTGTTTTAAAGCAATTAGTATTAGAGTAATTTACACGACACCTTGAATTCCAGTTAGAATTTTCTTAATTTGTGGTCTCATAATTTCTACAGGAGCAGGAGTTAGATCATTTCCGTATTAAAAAAAGTTATTTACCTAGCCGTATTCGTTTTCATAAATTGCTTTTTCGTAAACCAGGCGAAAACTCACATTTTTTTGTGACCTGTGTTGGCAACAGACAAAGCTGATTTCATTGGTAGCCACCAATAATAAGTTACATTTCTTTGCTCATTTTTGACTGTGCATTTGTCTCCTTGTTTCTTATTGGTTGCACTTCATCGTTGCTCGCCAAATTTCAAAATGTTCAGTGGCTCTCAAACAAAATAACTACCTTCGTTTTCTGCAAATTTATTTTGCATTCTTTCTTACTATCACCTATAAAAATATCTGCACAACTATCAAAGTCACCCTGCATATAATGAGTTAATGGCTTCTGTTATTGCATGCAGTTATCCTAACCTTAAATGCTTCCAATAAAGTGGAGGGATTTTTTTTAAATATCAAGGCAGTGTGCTGGAAGGATGAAACAGTAAAATACAGTAGGAATGGAACAGTCCCATTCCTCCTGCCAATATAATGTATATGTATATAAAGATTGATTTAGTATGCAGTATTCGTCATGGGCAGAATTTGGTGACAAAGACAAACAGACAACGGATTGCTGAAAATCGTCTAAGAAATACAATAGAAGAAGTTAGGATATTAGAAGTATTGCAGATGCATTCAACATTTCAAAATCAGCACTTTTGCGCGTTATATAAAAGCATCAAAACAAATAAATAATATTGTGGAGTACAAGCATAATCCCAATATTACTGTTAAGCAAGTTGTTTAGCAAAACTAACAACAGGAAAAAAATGCGGTGCAAATATTTAAAACAGCGTCTAAGATGCATTATGGACTCACCACCATAAAAGAAACTTATCAGTATGCTGCAGCTTTAAAAAAAATATCCTAACCAGTGGGAACAAAGCAAATAAGCTGGAAAGGAATGGCTGTTCGGGTTTATGCGTAGAAATCAGACGCTTTCTATTCGTGCTCCTGAAGCTACCAGCCTAAGTTGTTCGACCAACTTCAACAAGAAAAACGTTGGAGGCCTTTTTTCGAATGATGAAATTGTATACCAAAGAAACACTTTTAGGGCCTAGTTGATATGGAATAGGCTACTTGCACATGAAAACAAATCTAGCTAAACTGGCTATAATATGAAATTGTTATAGCTAAAATAAGTGTAGGAATTTTCTGAGCGACATAAGTGTATATATATGAAATGAAACTAAATTAAAACTTAGCGATATTATGAAATTTTAAAACGCTTGCAAAACGCCAACGCGCATGCGCCAACCGGTGTGACGTCACAGTGCTTATGAGACTGTCAGCTGTGATGGCAAGTTCCTTGTTTTCATGTTTATAATAATTGCTTCGTTTCGTCTTGCTACATGGTCGTTTTTACTGGTTGTTCTTGCATTAATAGAAAAAACAGTCTTTTTCAAGACTATATGCAATAGGAAACTCACGGAAAAAGGTAAACTATTAACGCAATTATAACATTTATTTGTATTAGTAATTAATTTTGTTTATTTAGGAATCCAAGTATCTGTCTTATTACACCACTTTTTTTCTACCTTTGCTGCAACACTGACCTGTTAGTAATGGCCCGAAAAGTCGAAGAATGGTTTGTTAGAGCACAATCTGACAATTTACCGGAAGTGAACAATTTTATGGTTGCTGGATATTTTTCTCCCAACGACTGATATTCTGCACCCGAAGTTCGTGGAGTGAAAGAGCATAAGTACATTCATTTTAAAAGTTTGTTGATTAATATTGATTCAGGTTTAAATTTAAATTCCTAGTACTGATTTGGGATAGGTGTACATTTTATCATGTTTCTTTCAGAGTTACCCGTGCAAACTACGGTGATTCAGCAGTGGGGTATGTGCAAGTACGGAGAGATGGTAGTGTCTGCACAGTAAAATGCAAGATTTGACCAGAGTAAAAGGCAAAAATACGATGTTGTACTACAAGTGGATGAAAAGAAGAAAGAAGTATTAAAAGTGGAATGTTTGGATTGCGCTGCCTCTGCTGGTAAGTAAGGTTCTTTAACAACAAATAACTACTAATCGGTATTTACAGTCCAAGATGCGTAGTAAGTTTTAGTGGGCAAGTAGGTGTTCAAGGGCGTCAGAGCCCCAGTAGAAACTTATGCACCGTGTATTGTATTAAATTTTTATTCTCTATCGACATTAATGTAAAGAATAATAACGGATCACGTTAGTTCAGACCTGGGGGTCGATTCTCGAATTACACGTGTGCGTTGAGTAGAATAGTTGACAGTCAACCACCAATTGCAACGGTACATACAAACTATACCTTATCTGTCACGTGATCGACTTAACGTGCATGTTAACTTATCGTGCGATTCCAGAATCAGCCTCACGCGTAAGCGACAGTTGTTACTTATGCGTTTATCAAGCAACTACTGTAAGATTAAAGTTGTTTCCATAAAATGAATGATTTTGTTTGAAAAATATAGGGTAAAGCAATTATTTTTTACAGGTGGATGTAAACATGCAAGCATTTCTTCTGTGGGTTCATAGACGTAGTGAAGATCCTGCACCTACTGAAGTACAGTGTTACTGGAAGAAGTCACAACTGTCAAAAATTGGCACGTCAATAAAATTTATGACTGTGGCAGCATTAGGCGGAGTCCCAGTTGAGGAACCCCAGAATAATTTCTTCGAAGAAGCTGTACTTTTAGGCTTGCAAAGTAATACAGAAGGCGAAATATTTAAATTTTATAAGGAACCTAAGTATAGTTGCCTTAGTATTTATACACTGCTCTTGAAATTTGTGGAAGGCAATGGAAACGAATATAAACAATTTATCAGTTTTGCCAGCAACAGATGCATGAAGATGTTTGCTACGAAGCTGCTGTAAGCACACCATCTCAAGCAGATGATAGTTTGTGGCATCATTTAAGATATGGAAGAATTACGGCTTCCAAATTGTACACCGCTGCACACTGCCACAGTGAGGATGGGACATTTGTTCAGCAAGTTATTGGCGCTACAAAACTTGGCGCTACAAAACTAAGGGAGACAAAAGCAATGGAGAGAGGTAGAAAATTGGAAAAGCAGGTGTTACGTTGCCTAGAAGAACAGCTACAATGCAAGTTTAATTATATTGGCATCAGGCTCTCAAATCAGCACCCAATTTTTGGAGCATCGCATGATGCAGTTTTTGGTGATCATGAAGTGGAAGTGAAGTGCCCATCAAGTACCAAAACTATTAGAAATTATTTAACTGTAGACGGCAAAATAACAGCCAGATATAAAACACAAGTGCAGCTCCAAATGCACATTTTACAAAAAAAAAGTTGCATTTTTTCTGTAGCCGATCCAGAATTCGAAAAAAACAAAAATTAAAAAATATATCTGTATTATATGACAAAGATTATATTGAAGAAATCATGTTAAAAGCAGAATTTTTTTGGGAAAAATATGTGTTTCCTGTATTATTGCAGTCTGCTATTAAATAAAAATGTGTAGGTATTTTAACTATTTGTTTCCTCTGTTACTGCAGTGTAGTATTCAATAAAATGTTTATATTTAGTTATTTATATATTTATTCTAGGTTGTATTTAACTACAACCATAACTACAACATTGTTGTCTTACACTGTAACTTATTTATGTACCTAATAGCTATTTAATTAATCCAACAATACCTTATAGTCCAGTCTGTAGAGACAAAAAAAGGCCTTTGCCTTACAAAAAATGGAGTATGAACGGTTTTTATATATGTTGTTCAGGTCGGGATCCTGATGAAAAATCCAAGTTTTCGACCTTGGAGGGGCGCCGCGCGAGCAGCCATCTTGGATTAAAGGTGCTAAAAACTGGTGTTATCCAAATAGCTCCGCAACGGTTGATCAAACGTCAAAAAAGTTCAATATAAAGTTAAAGGAGACAAGCTTGTTGACATTTTTTGTATATTAATTTTTGTTGTAAGTGTAATATGTATCGAGTTACAGCAGCTGAAAGTTGAACATTTCACCAAAATATCGTTAAACTTGATTTTTGTTGATACATTTTGTAAGAACAACTTACACTATATTGTTTGTAATATTTTTCTACATCAGAACAACGTTCTATAGAGAACTACAAAGTATGATCAAAAATTATTTTCATCTAGTATAGCTATGGAATAATTCTTAATATATAAACGCAACTATAAGTCACTTATATTCTCGCACATGCAGTCGTTGTTTTTGATGGATATCCGTTTGATGGCGATAAAAAAATACCAAGACTGCAGAAAGGCTTTTCCGATCGAAAAAGCAGATATCTGCGGATGTTATTTTGGATGAAACAACGCCGGTTCTAGTTTCCCAAGAACGATTTCTAGCAATCGAAAAGAATAAAGTCCGTCTGATTTCGATGCTGTAAAAACATGCGAACATTACTGTATTACAGTTAAGCAGGCTGAAGAAGATGGTGATGTGTTGATTGTCAACACGACGATTTCTTTGTGCTCAAAATTTGATGCTGTTTTCGCCATTGGAGAAGACGTCGATCTTCTAGTTCTGCTGACGGTATTAGCAACATCTACCGTCGCAAACCTATGAGAGGCAAAATTGTCGAAAGAGTGTATGCTGCAAATAGTTTCAAATATGAAAAAGCAGCTGAGAACATTTTGTTTCTCAATGCGTTTAGTGGCTGCGACACAACGTCGTCCGTCTACAACCATGGAAAAAGTTTGTTTTCGCTTGTCCAGAAAAGCACAAGACTCAATGACATTATAGGCATATTCAAAGATCACAATGCCAAACCATATGATATCGCAGATGCTGAAGCACGCTTTCTCGTTACTTTGGTGGCTACATGGAAGAAAATACCTTGGAAGAAGTCCGTTACCAACAAAATCAAGTGCAAGAAACACATTTAATTTTGCTTCTTTGCCACCAACGAAGGACGCTGCACGGTATCACTCATTTAGGACCAGGTCCAACAGCGGTATGGAATTGAAAAAAATGCACAAGACTGGGGCTGGAAGTTGGCACGAATGGGCTCACTCCAGTAACAATGACAGAGAATCCATCACCCGAGACTTTATTAAAAATCATTTCATGCCATTGTAAAAAATCTGGTGTGATACACTCACACAACTTCCTTTTACAGTGATCTTATAATTAGTCAAAATTTAATTTTTAATTTTTAAGCATTTGTCAAAAATTTCAAAAATTACGAATTCTACAAAAACGGTACAAAATAGAGCGTTAGTTGAAAAGACAAATTTTCTCTAAAATTTTAAGGAGAATTCAAAAATGTAATAATATACCGGGCGTTCTATTTAAAATAGGAGTTAATATAAAAAAATAGAAAAAAAACAAAAGAACCCCACTGGAAAATCACCTATCTCACGTCAATGCACATTAAAAATGTAACAAAAATGTAAAGTTTGAAAAAAATCGTTAGAGCCGTTTTTGAAAAAATCGAAAAAAACTGAAAAAATCACAAGAGTAAACACCTACTTCCGGTTATGCGATTTCTTCAAAAGCTTGCTGTCGCATCTGCATAGTACACAAAACTTATATATGAAGTTTCAACGCCATACCTCTTTCCGTTTTTGAGATATTCTGTTCACAGACACACAGACAGACACACAGACCAATGAAAAAAAATATGTTTTTTGGGATCAGGGGACTCTAAAACGTGAAGATCTGTTGAAAACTCAATTTCGAATTTTTGGGGTGAATCCAATACTTCCTTTATCGTAAAAGGAAGTAAAAAGGACGCGGCGAAGCATGTGGCTGCAGGAAAAGTGGGATGTAGTGCTCTATTCTGTCTAGATTTTGTAATGGCCAATCATGGCGAACATGCACCAGAAGTTCACACCGAGAGTGGGGACGAAGATGAGGACATTTCATCAATGGAAGTCTCAAGTCTCAGGAGCAATGAGACTAAAGAATCTTATGGAGACGTCAACATCTACCGACCGGGGCCTTCAAAAATTAAAAAAAAACTAAATAATATAATCGTGAACATTAAACATCACTAAACTGGAGCATCTGTGGATTAGGCCTATTGGGGATACCACAATAAAAAATCTGGTGTGATACACGCACACAACTTCCTTTTACAGTGATCTTATAATTAACCAAAAATTTGATTTTCAATTTTTAAGCATTTGTCAAAAATTTTCAAATTTACAAATTCTGCAAAAACGGTACAAAATAGAGCGTTCGGTAAAGAGACAAATTTTCTCTAGAATTTTAAGCTGAATTAAAAAATGTATTAATATACCGGGTGTTGTATTTAAAATAGGAGTTATTAAAAAAAAATTAAAAAAACAAAAGAAACCCATTTTAGAAGTATTGAACTGGAAAATCACCTATCTTACTTCAATACACATTTAAAATGTAATAAAAATGTGAAGTTTGAAAAAAATCGTTAGAGCCGTTTTTGAAAAAATCGAAAAAAACTGAAAAATTACAAGAGTAAACATCTACTTCCGGTTATGCGATTTTCTTCAAAAGCTTGCTGTCAGATCTACATAGTACACAAAACTTATATATAAAGTTTCAACGCCATATCTCTTTTCGTTTTTGTGATATTTTGTTCGCAGACAGACACACAGACAGACAGACAGACATACAGACCAATGAAAAAAAATGTTTTTTGGGTTCAAAGGACTCTAAAACGTGAAGATCTGTTGAAAACTCAATTTCGAATTTTTGGGGTGAATCCAATACTTCCTTTATTGTAAAAGGAAGTAAAAAAAAAGCGCCATTAACTCTACCTCATGCTGGTGTGGAAATGAGTTTACTATACGTTTATCAAATTATTATAACTACATAACGAATAGCCAGAAATAATACAAGAGAAATTTTAAAAATGAGAAATTACACTATTTTTTTAGAGAAATGTTCATCTTTCCACCGCAGTAACTCCTTTCATATTAGACTTACAAAAAATAGTTATATACAAAAAATGTCAAGAATGTTGTCTTCTTTAACTTTGAATCAGACTTTCTTGGCGTAGGATTAACCGTTGCGGAGTCATCTGGAAAAATCCAGTTTTTAGCACCTTTAATCCAAGATGGCTGCTCGCGCGGCGCTCCTCCAAGGTCGAAAACTTGGATTTTTCATCAGGATCCCGACCTGAACAACATGTATAAAAACCGTTCATACTCCATTTTTTGTAAGGCAAAAACCCCTACTGACTGGACTATTACTTTATTAATGCAGTTTGTATATTTACTAATCCACATGCAATAACGATCATGTGATTTGTGTACCGTATAATGTTTTTGTTCATGCAAGAGTGGGGTCGAAGTATTTTAAACTCTCGTAGTCGACGGATTACCCTCTCACCATTTGGAGTGCACGATATTAAATACTTCAACGTATTTGCCTTTTTGTATTCTGACCAAGTCAGACTTTGATGAATCGATTACTCGGTTTTTCAATTTCAATTTCTAAACAATCTATTATAGATTCAACGTTGCTGTAATAAGCTGTAGATGGTATCGGCAGCAATTTCTTAAGTTCTTGTTTAGGATACCATTTAATAAATTTGTTCAGGTTACCGCTCAAATGTGTTACGGTGTTTGAAAATGCCCTACTAACGCTGCTCTCCGAGATGCCAAAATCATCAGCAAGGCTAGCAAATGTAGCATCCATCCTGATCTTCTTTAATGTTATATAAATATTCATAACCGGTGCTGGAGTGTACTTTTGAAATAAATTAATAATAAAATATGCATCTTTACCAAGCCCCAAATAGAAGCGACATTTTAAGGGAATGAAATGCATGGTTGTTTCTAATGCTTGCTTCTTTAATCGATTAATCAACACATGACTCTTCATCGTCCGTGTCGGTGTCTAAACAATCCGATTCCAATAAAAATCAGAAGAATCGCTTTCACACATTCCTTCGCTGGAATCAATGTCACTATTTGTAGAGTCTGAAAAAAATTATATTTTTGAAGGAGCCATCACAGTGACCGGTGGCAATGAAGAAGTCGCAGGATTGACACTTGTTTCCATTGTTGAACATGCTACACTTTTTGTTGCTGTGGAACACTGAACTTTCTTACTACGGTAGCTTTTCTTTGGTGGAGATTCTGTTTGCGTATACTGTGAAAAGGGAAATATTTTTGGGGACAGTGTGCTCCTAGTAGTACTTGACTCTGAAGATTGTATACTGTCTTGGCCAGTAAAATCATACATCTCGTTGCTGGAGCTGGTACAAGCTTCACTTAAAATTTCGTCGATTACTCGTTTACAGGAACGTTTACTTGAAGCTTGTCGAGGATTGCTAGGTCCGGCTCGTCTTCGATCATGTTGGCAGGCAAAAATGTGTGGTACCACATGCGATTTTAGTTTCTTCAGGCCACCCACCAGTTGAATTTGACATAGTTGTCCATATCTTCTTCTAGCTGAAACAAAAAACAAAATAATTACATACTACTATGAGTAGATATTTATTATAAATATAATAAATAATGTGGTATATTTTTTTGAATTTTGCAGTTTTAAAATATTTAATATACCTACATTTGTTATTATAGGTACTACTTACTTTAAAATGATCTTTGTACACATACAAGCATGAAGTTTTCGCAAGATCTGCATAGTTTCGTCGTGTCGCATTTATCCACAACTTCCTTCTTTTTGCTTCAGTGGGGACACGAAAGAAAAGCTTGTTTGGAGTTTTTCTTCCCGTGCTTACACAATCTGGAACTATAAGCCGTTCACGATCTTTTTGGGTCAGGTGAGGCTATGACCATCTAGTAATTTTGTTGGCAGAACCTCTGTTGCAACTAAATTCTCTCATGTAAATTGACACTTTTTGTGTTAGGTTAGGTTGTTTTCAGTTTAAGGTTATATTTCCTGAATAGGTACATTGTTGCCGGATATTCTCTAGTCTCCACATCGACTCGCATTCTTTTAAATTTGGTTTGTCCTTTTTAAATTGGAAGTAGCATCGTTTAATAGAAATTTTTTGTAGTAACAAAATTATTTTGGGCATTTTGACTTTTCCTTTGACGGAAATTAAAATTATTTTACACATTTGATAAATCATTTATTTTCTTACGAATATTAAAATAATAAATCTGGCAATGTGGTGGCAAGAAAATGTCGAACAGACACTGACAGAAAAAACGTTGCATCCGTTACATCATCGAATCAGTTAGTCCAACATGAAAAGAAAAAATCATAGCCAACTCTGTCCCAAAAAAGTCGTGAACGGCTTATATGCACCAAAAGCGTCCTTGCACTTTGTCTCCCATTTCCACAGCGATTAAAAAGAGCGAATCTACTAAAAATACAACTAAATGAGTTAATAAGCACACCTACATTTAATAATTCAAAATGTACCTTCTTATAATCCCTTCTGCTTCTGTAGTCTTGAAAAAGACTGTTTTTAAATACAAACAGCAAAAGCAAAACACGTGGTAACGTAGAATTAAAACAAACTCGAAATTGCAACACCTTAACCTGCTAATGATACAGGGCAAGTGCCATGTACAAGAATGCTATACGCCCTGTGACGTCGCGCCGTCCGCGCAAGCGCAAACGCGTTTCAATGGCCTGAATAATTATTTAAACTTATTTCGCTAATAACTATAATAATAACAGTTATTTAGCAAAAATATTTTCAATAATAGTAAAACACGCAGTTCTGAACTCGTTTAGAACAAATCTGAAAATTATGCAAGAAGCCTATTGCGATGAAGCTGCGCTGACTACCGTTCATAAGCCTGCTAAGGTTATTGGTGAAAAAAGAGTTAAGTAAACTGGACAAGTGACTTCAGCAGAGCGTGGTCAGTGATCACCTTAGAACAGAAAATAGACAGAAAGCCGCATTTGTAAGAAATCCGTGCGATCGCGATGCGTTTTCAAAATGGCGGATGGTTGTTTCCTTTTGGCAGTGGCGTATCATATCGAGAGGGTGCATGTACAGCAAACAATTTCAACAGTTTTATTAAGTGCACTTTACACTATGTGATTTATGACTACATGTGAAGTTTGTGTGACTTCAGTCACTGTCTGTAATTTAAATTGCTTCCTCAGATTGTGTAATTACAAATAATGACCCCATTATACGTTCCCTTCTATGCCCATGACTATTGTTGTGTACAAGTACGTATGACAAGTGACATGTTCAGAGAAATTATCTTTCTATTTGAAGTGAAAAGTAATATTAATACTTACTGATGGAATGTAATGCCCCAAGTCCTGGTATTTGGGGTCCGAAAACAGCCAAAATTAGTCTCAAACTAACTAAAACCCACAACTGTCAAACCGGTATCACACCTCATTAGTCATACATGGGTTTTCAAAATGGCCGTTTCCGTCGCCTAGATGTTACAGCCAAGTTAAATGAAATGCGCCTTCCTGTCTATTTTCTGTTCTAAGGTGATCACGCTCTACTGTTTTGTTAATGCAAGTGGCGATACATTCCACCAGTGTTTTCTTTCCCAGGATCAATTTTAAAGATTTTATGCTTGATGGTGCCCCACCTGGTAGTCTGGGGCTGTCGTATAAGAGTGGTTGGATGACCTAACAGAATTTTCTATTAGCTAGAAGACATTTTATAAAATAGGTAACATGCACTAAAGATGATCCAGTAATACTTTTTTAGACAATCATGATAGCTATGTGAATGTCAATGTGACACAGGAAGCTAAAGATAACAGTGTATTGCTTATAACATTCCCATCACATTGCAGTCACCGTCTTCAGCATCTAGACGTGTCAGTGCATGGGCCATTGAAATCTAGATACAAGCAAACAGTTGGATGGTGGTCAACCATGGGAAGACAATTTAAAACATTGCTGAACTTGGTGGATCTGCATTTAATAGTGCTTGCAATAAAGATAACATCATAAAAGGATTTCAAAAAACTGACATATCGCCATATAATCCCAAAGCTTTTACCTAGGATGATTTTCTAATGGCATCTGTAACTGATCGTCCCCCTAATGAAAACGAAGAAGAGAAAGAATGTTACTGTTGCTACTCACAATAATTCTATACGCACCCAATGGAGTTACCTAGCACCTCTACATCTACGTACACCGAGGTGAGTATCAACAATGGTTATTTGTATAATAAGCATAGTAGAATTTACTGCAACCCGACCGTAGGTAGGGTTGGAAGAGCACGAGGTCAGCAAATAACTTTCTATGCGCAATATACACAAGATTTTTTTCTACGACTTTAATTAAATAAGTTTAAAAACTGTTTAACAGTATATAATTTAGTACTTTAAAAATAATCTAACACAAGTAACGCCAAATTTAGTTGCCATGAATAAGTTTGTTTAGTCAAAATGATTAACTGTCAGTTTGACAAAGCGTTTAACGACAAACAGAAAGTGTTGTTGTAGCAGAATATTAGCATTCCCATATGCATAACTAGAAACCCTAGAAATAAGAGACTGGACTTACACAGACAAAATTCGTATTGACGCAACAAATATTTATATTCAACTAAAATACTTTGTAAGTAGTGAAGTGAAAATTTACATTTTGTACAGTTAACAAAATGGTGAAACAATTTTTTGGCTTCGCCTAATTGTTTCGCCAGTTATCCAATTATTTCAGGCTTAACCTGTATATTTTCAGTTGAATTATAAATCCTTTGCATTTCAAATTCTTCAATTTTCAAAAGCAGCTTATTTTGTACCTGTATCAAGTTCCTTTCGTTTACGCGATGCCCTTTCTGCCCCGCGCTATCTCTTATCAGAGTGCGAGCCTTCCTTTGGGCACGAATTGTTCGTACCTCGCACTTGCTATTTTTGGCCCGCCGTCACCGGCGTCGTTAAATAATGTTTGTTCAAGTCAAATTTCGTGCGCTCAACCGATTTCTATGAGCTTTGTGTTCCTAAGGGCTGATTATGATCAGGTACGATGGCGCTTTTCTGTTTTGTTATTCGCATAGTAATTACATTTTTTCTTAGCTCTTAATTACCAGTTTCAACCACCAGTTTATCTCGGAGGCCAAGGCGCTAGCCTTATCGCATTTTCGACACCTCCTGGGTTCGGCGTATTTGCTGCCTTTTGAGGATGCTTCCCCAGCAATTTTCGGCGCATCCACGGCGATTTCAACAATGGTTGTCGCATAGTAATTACATTTTTTCTTAGCTCTTAATTACCAGTTTCAACCACCAGTTTATCTCGGAGGCCAAGGCGCTAGCCTTATCGCATTTTCGACACCTCCTGGGTTCGGCGTATTTGCTGCCTTTTGAGGATGCTTCCCCAGCAATTTTCGGCGCATCCACGGCGATTTCAACAATGGTTGTAGCCGTTCACGTCCAGCTTATGTTTCGAGATTAGTTAGTGCTACTCCGGGATTAAATATCAACTTATCTTCAATAGCTGGATTTTACATTTATACATTTTAAACCCGTAATTATTTGGAATTTAAATTCACACGTTCCGCAATTATTAACATGTAATGTTCAATTTCATACATGCTCTTGCTTTTTACATTTGAATTTTTATGCTTATAGTTAATTATGCTCACTATTTAAAGCTGCAATTTTGATGTGTATTGACCCTCTGTAAAATGTAGTCACGCTTTTTAATTTTCAATAGCCTAAACAGAAGGATTTATTAAATGACTGTGATAAGCTTATCTCACGAATAATTTGTTGTTAAAGTTATTAAAATAACCCGAAAGGGGTTCTTGATTTTATGCGTGTCGCAACCTTCAATTAAAGTACACAACTTTGTTATCACATTATTTGCATTTTAATTATCCTGACTATTCAATTCACCTGTCATCTGTCAAAAAGTGACCAATGAAAACCCAGAATTCTGACGTTTCCTGACCAATCAAAAACATATCAGTGGATATATCTTCCTAGAAGGTATTCAAGTGACTATTTTTAACAAATGCGATTATTATTAGAAAAAGTCATTATTAGTGTACTGTTACTATAGAAATTGCGTAGTTTGTTGCTAGATTTACTGAAAACTAATTTGAAAAAGTAGTTTGGTTCATTAAATAGTCCCTCGAATACCATTCTTAGTCAAAGTTAAGTAGATTATTTTTGCAGTGGGATCACTACTCATGTCCATTGCGCTTAGGATTAAGACTCGTGCTAGCGCACTCGTTCTAATCGTACCAAAGCGCAATGGACAATCGTGACACCACCGCAAAAATAGTCGACATAACTTTGACTACTGATTGTATTATAAGTGATTATTTACTACTGACACTTCAAGACTTTTTATTATTTACTAATTAAACGCTAGTCACTTGCAGTATATTTCCTCTTATTATTTGAAATCTTTTGATTTCTGGCGCCCATTTGCTTTCCTTTTTTGAAGATATTCCAGGGTACACAGCTGATGATTTGAACCTACGATCCAAGGCCGCCGAAATTTGAGTTAGCTAGGGCCATCGCGGTAAGTAAAGAGTTTTCAGAGCTGCCGTGGTGTATAAACTGTAGGGGGGTTGATCTGCGATGTTTTACTACCATCGATTATTTTAATTAGTCAATCGCAGGTCGGCTTCTTTATTGCTTCAAAGGGTAACTTTTTTAACAAAATATGTGTTTATTTGCCAAGTAAATGTCAAAAGGAGTTTAAATAACCAAAATTTACAAAAAATTATGGAACATAATCAGAAAAACTTGAATTTTTTTTAATGCACGACAGAAGCTGTTTAACCGTAATCATAGAGTACAGTTGTTATGCACCAACATATGACAACATAATTATTAATTCGAAACACTATGCTCTGAATTCTTTTAATAGGCATCAAGTTTGTTTTTAAAATTATTAGCAGAAGAGGTACTAACAACACGCTGAGGTAGACTATCCATTTATCCGCAATTGTATTAGAGAAAATATTTTCTAGCATTGATTTTAAAGCTGTCTGTACTCCATATGTACTACGGTGGTCTTTATTTATCTAGATTTTTTTTAAATTATGGCGATCTCACCCTTTTCCAAATAGAAAAATAAAAGCCCTGTAAAATTTTAAACCAATTGGATAACCGTAAGACGTGCGTCAATGATCTTGAAGACCTAGAAGAAAATTAAAAATATATACCCGTTCATAAATTTATTACAATATATAGCAAAGATACGGAATACATTGGTATTAAACAGGGAAACAATATAAAGAATCCGTGGCTTCACAGTAACTTCAAAAATAAAATGTAAACGTTGCATAAAAACATCATCAACACGGTGACCGAGCGTTTCTGCAACATTTTCTTCACCACAAACGTCAAACAATTTTGACTCACTAACAAGTTTTGGTTCATGTCATTTAACACTCTGTTGTTCCTCCTTAACTTTATATTTGATTGTTCAGTTATATGTACAATTTTTTGCCAATTTCAACTGCTTTTCACACCCTTCCTTTGCTAAAGTCACTTTTCTTTGTGCCTCTTCCAACTGTTGGAATATATCAAAATATTACAACCCCGGTAGTTATAGTAGGCACCAGTAGGTGCTGCGTTTTATTTACAACAGGTTATGGGCCGAGCTAGTGGTTCAGTGTTGAAATTTGCGTAAGTGACGAATTGGCTGCGAACTATCTAATGAGTGTTCCGAAACTGAAAGGACGTGAGAATTACGATGATTGGGCATTTGCTGCTGTTGGGTTGAAGGAGTACATTCAGGACACGCCAGAAGACCAAAAAAGGACGCCAAAACAAAAGCGAGGCTGACAATAGATACATCTCTTTATGTGCATATAAAAGAGGCAGAGACGACTAAAGAGTTGTGGGGTAAGTTAAAATCATTGTTTGACGATTCGGGTCATGCGAGGAAGATCAGTTTGCATCGTAGCTTAATATCAATTCGTTTAGAAAACTGTGACTCTATGACGATGTACGTGAATCAGATTGTTGAAACGGGACAAAAATTGAAAGGCACAGAGTTCGAAATAAACGATGAGTGGATCGGATCATTGCTTTTAGCTGGTTTGCCGGAGAAATGTTCGCCCATGATAATGGCAATTTAACATTCCAGAATCAAAATAACGACGGACTCCATTAAAACAAAGTTATTGGACATGGAAAGTGACGCAAAAAACCGGAAGCGCGTTTGCAGGAAAACCAAGTTGGCAGCATAACAAGAACAGATATGGTGTTGGCAGCACTAGTTCACCAGCGGTCAATAGAACTAATCCCAAAAAGGATGCCACATGTTATAAATGTAAACAAATGGAGCATTTCAAAAACAGATGTCCAAATGCTGCACCTTCAGACAACAAAACCGTGGATTTAAGCAAAAACCAACTAATGCTTTTAGTGCAGCGTTTTTACGCGGTAAATTCGGTAAAAATCTGGTACTTGGACTCTGGGGCAAGCGTTCATTTAACGGTTAATCAGAACGAGATTAAAAATGTGTCGAGGCCCATGGAAATGCAAGAAATTATGGTTGCAAATAAAACAATGATTCCAGTGTTGTGTTCGGGTAGTATGGACATTGTAACTGTTGTTAAAAATCAAACAAACAATGTTACAGTTAAAAATGCTTTGTGTGTTCCCGAGTTGACAACAAACTTATTATCAGTCAGCTAATAGAAAAATGGCAACACTGTGAATTTTGAAGCGAATTGTTGCAAGATCTACAATAAGCAGAATGAGCTAGTAGCCAAAGCTGATCTAGTTGATGGTGTCTACAGATTAAACATTAAAAACCACAGCAATGTTTACTAGCGGCATCAGTGACAGCCACAGGTGATATATGGCATCGCAGATTTGGACACATAAATGGCGACGACTTGAATAAGATGAAAAATGGTTCAGTAAAAGGACTTTCATATTCTGATGCTACAAAAGGGAACACGCAGAATTGTGTAGTATGCTGTGAAAGAAAACATTCGAGACTGCCATTTCCGAGTAATAGTTTATTAGAGACCGTACACGCTGATGTGGGCGGACCTATGGAAGTTAAATCCGTTGGCGGATCCAAATATTTTCTAGTCATACAAGATGATTTCAGTCGCATGGCTTTTGTATATTTCTTAAAAACAAAGGATGAAGTGCTTGGTTGTTTCAAAGACTTTAAGATCATGGTGGAAAATCAGAACAATACTAAAATTAAATGTCTCAGAACGGACAACGGAGGCGAATTTTGTAGCAAAGAATTTGAAAATCTGTTAAAAAAGGGACGGGCAAATATTTACAGACAGCTGATATGCCCGCTGACTTATTAACTAAGAATTTAGATTCTACGAAACATTGTAAGTTTTTGAAAGGTTTAGGCATTAAGGACTTGTAATATTTCGATCTAGTTGGGGTGTTGGAATATATCAAAATATTACAACCCCGGTAGTTATAGTAGGCGCCAGTAGGTGCAATGTATATAAACTTTGCAACCCTGTAGTTCATATACAGTAATAAATTCAGTCTGTGCAGAGCACTCGTTGCAAGCTGCTGCGTTTTATTTACAACACCAACATCCTTTACAGCATGTCAATTTCACATTCTTCGGGAAGTACATACATTACTTACCGTTGCTACACATACAAATTATCAGCATTTAGTAGTTATATAACACTCAAATACTCACATTGATTGAAATCCTGCAAAACACAGTTGAGTTGACACATTCGCCATTTTGTGGACAACTGCCAACATTTCGCTAGGCTTACTTCCGGTAAATGGCTAGTCTCTCATTTCTAGAATCTCTATGCATAACAGCCTTCTCACGCCCTCGGACGACAAGCACCCCAATTAGCAAAAAGTGCGCGAGGGTAGTAGATTTTAAGACACACACACTTGGGATACGGAAAGTTCGTTCCCCATTTTTCGTATGCCACATTTCGTCCCCGGGATATTTCGTCTCCCCACATCTCGTACCCGGAAACCTCGTTCCCGAGCGAGCTCAATTTGTCTCCTATATTACAGGGTGTTGGAAAACGAGTGCAGCAATCGGATGCAGTTAGAAAAATGAAATTATTTTAAATAATTTTTTTATTATGATAAACTTATAAGAACTATATACAGTATGTCCCGGGATTGAGTTTACAAGATGAAATTAAATTTTATTTTTAGTTTTATATAGAAATGTTATAGGAATTCAAATTTCTGCTTGGTTTGTAGAGAATTTTAAGAAAATTTTCAGTTTTTCAAAACAAGTCGGCCTTGACAGTTAAGCAAAAACTATTTTCTTTTCGGGCAACCTACCCCTTTTGTTTATGATACGGCAAAATATTACTGAGAAAAGTTGTTCAGGATGAGAAATTACGGTCCTATACAAAATATCAGGAAAATACTTAGATTAACCCGTAATTTTTAATAAATACAATTTATTTTGTTCTTATAAGTTTATTATAATAAATAAATTAATTAAAATGTCTTTCATTTTCCAACTGCATTCCGATCGCTGTACTCGTTTTTCAACACCGTGTAATCTAGGAGACAAATTGGGCTCGCTCGGGAACGAAGTTTCCGGGTACGAGATGTGGGGAGACGAAATATCCCGGGAACGAAATGTGGGGGACGAACTTTCCGCAAACCACATACTTGTGACCGGGAACCCGAAAAGTGACAGTGTAGCGGCTCCGCGTCGTCAGTTTTCTTTTAATTAGTTTTGTAGTTAGCCAGTATTTTTGTTGTTATTTTCACGTATTGTATTTAAGCCCAGAGTTTATTTTCATTAAACATTTAAATTAAAAGTGTTTAGTGTTTATTTTGAGTCATATATGCTAAATTGTTACTTTCTGTGTCTCGATTTCAAGCACAGAAAGTGTTTGCTGCCGCATTTACTCAGCAACGATTCTTACATGAATTAAATTTTCTATGCCTCCAAACGTTATAAAAAAGCAGACTTTCTATTAGCGAGTAGGAAAAAGCTTGAACTAACTAGTTTCCTTTTTCTTTGGCAGGTATTGTCACCAGAAGATGGATTGCTTTTTCCGAAAGCTGCTTCTCGCAAGATTAAGAAATGTCGAAAGCGTGGAAAAACTAGAATTTTAACAGACACGCCAGAAATGAAAGAAATTGAAGAAGCGAAAATGAACAAAAAATGCAAACAGGATTGCAGAAGATAGAAACATGCAAAAGAAATCTTGCTGAGCTTGATAGGAAACAGTGTAACAGGAAAAAGAACACTAACCATGTTGCACTTTTGGCTGCTATCGCACCCATTTCGGAACAAATTCGATGACTTCTTCATTACAACGAGGTATTTTTCTCCTAGAAACACTTTTAAGGGCCCAAACAAATAAGAAACTAATATAGCAAGGTCCGAAATGTATGGTAAATAGGACAGCATGGTCCAATTCAATTTTTGAATCGTAGTCAGCGTGTGAATAGCGAAATAGAGTCGAGCATTATCCTGTAAGACGCAGACAGAGAATTCGCGTTTTTTTTCAAGTTACCCCTTCTGATATTTAATGCAGAAGGAATATCGTTCACTGTAAATCAACAATCGTTTCAAATAAGTGCATTTTACTCTGTCAGCATTCTCTTCTGTTGTCAATGTTTTGGACGGCGAGAATGCGGTTCATTCTTCGCACCTTTGTAGCCATCTTTAAACGCTTTACTCCTTTTGTAAACGCTTATGTCTGATAGTGGTTGCGCATCAAACTGTCTTTTAACTCTTACACAAATTTCTTATCGTTTGATAAAAAATTTACTACTAATGTGTTGTTCCACGCTTGAATGCACTCCCACTCACTGATGCTTGCCTATTGAACGAAAATGCATTGTGACGACTTAACGACTGAATGAAGTTAGGACTTGTTCCAGAACATTAATTAATGTATACAACTTCTTTGCATGTCTTTGTCTTTTGGAGCGCAATTCAAATTATAATTCATATTTGAAAGCTCCTCGTATATAGCGTTTACCAGAAACCCTGTTGATATCATTAAAAATAAAGCGTGTGCTAGAATTCAGAGTAATTTCGAAAGATGAAAAATATACAACTAGTTTTGAATGCTTAGCTAATATGAGACAACCGAGGGGTAAACCACTTACGGTAATAGGTGTACAAGCTTTGGTAATAATTACGTAATAATCAGTAATAAGACGTAATAAACGGTAATACAGGTTAATAATTACGTAATATCCGTAATAATGCGTAATAACTGCGTAATAACATGTAATGTACGTAATACTTTAGTAATAAATAGGTAAGTTACAGTTACCAACCTGCTGACTACCGTAAGATAAGGAACGTCCGCGCGATATCAGCACTTAAAAGATTATAAATACATCTGTTTTAGCTAGGTATCTTGTCTTTTTGTACGCTCGCTGCTTGCAATAAAGTCCATGTGCGATTTCTGTAGTAGTTTTACTTTTTAAAAACGAATTTTCGTTGGCCCGGACCAAATTCGGCGCAGTCGGTAGTATATCCGAAATCGCTGCATCGAGCATTGATTTTCGTTTTAACGATTGATCGGATACAAGTTCGGTGTTGAACAATATTCGAGTGTATATCGGAAGTGTTGTTCAGCTCCAGGCAGTGCAACGAAGACGGAATTCGCACAGAAAGCAACCTGGTAGAGGACAGCATCGCCAACGCCAGTCTTAGTTAAGAAAATCTGGTGGAGGACCACATCGCCGAAACCAGCAGTAGGATTAAGAAAACAACCTGGTGACGGACAGCATCGCCAACGCCAGCCGTAGAATTAAGAAACCAGCTTTACAAGGATTGCAGAATGAAAACTACACTAATGTAAGTGCTCGTTCCTATTTTTTCCAATTTCCTATTTAACACACTCAGTTAGATTGATAATTATTACTATAATAAACGCAGAGGAAAATATAATTATAAGTAACTGTTTAAAATTTATGTCAGACGTAGAAATAGACGATTTGACGAATTTACTAAGCAATTTTAATTTAGTAGAACCAGAAAGCACAATGAATACAAATAACATTGCTAATACTGGTGCAGTAGGTGTAGATTACCAATTACTTCGATTACATTTAGATTCAATAGTTAATTATGATGGAAACCCTCACACATTGAGTATATTTATAAACAATTGCGAAAACCTGATTTCTGCTTTTGCCAAGGAAACCAATGTCGCACTTAACAATTTCTTATTAAGAGCCATCCTGGGAAAACTTACAGGACGCGCTTTAATGTTAATAGGATCGCGAACGGAATTAGAATCCTGGAATGAAAGAAAAAATGCCCTTACTCTTAGTTTTGGTGATCAGCGAAATATTGATTGCTTGATTCAAGATTTACTAGCATTAAGGCCCCATAAAAATGAATCACCCTATAATTTTGGAATGCGATGTCAAGACGCGCGAAGTTTATTAATTTCAAAATTAAATAGTTTAAACATGGCCGCTACAGAAAAACCTATTCACCTTGCAAGTTATAACGATTTGGCTTTAAAAACATTTATTAGAGGACTAACAGGACAATTGCAAACTAACGTTAGGTTAAGAAACCCAGACAGTCTTGAAAAAGCGATGAGTTTAGTAATAGAAGAGGAAAATTTTCTATACGCCACACAAAAATCAAATTCTTTGAACACTCAAAGTTTATATAGACCATCTCAAAAACTTACACCGGTTAAACCTCACGGATATCAAAATTACATGCGACCATTGCCTCCAAATAATTTTACAAATTATTCCTGGCCAAGATTTCAATCAAATATACAACCCATTCAAAGTTTACCGCAACGTCCAGTATTTTCACAAAACAATTTACCTCAAAGATCGATAACATTTGGTACTCAGCCCAATTGGCGCCCAAATAATAATTTTCCCACACAACGTCAACCTTATTTTCAGCAACGTCAATCTCAATTCAATTTTAGTCGTAATCCTGTACAATTTCTATTCGTTCAAAAAATCAAAGTAATAATTTTAAACCAGAACAGATGGACACATCTTCTGGAAATTCAAGTTTAAGACCAAAGCCAACATTTATATCAACGGAACTTTATCAACAAGCTATTAACGAAAATCGAAATGTCGAATACACTTCAGACAGTCAAAATTATGTCGACGAATCACAAAACTATGAAAACCCCGGAACCTTTGATAATGAGTATATTTGTGATTATTCCGAATATTACGTGGATGAACCAAATCAATACGAAAAGAGATTGAGGCAGACAACTAGGACCATAGCAAAAGCAAGGGGACTTTACATGTGGCCGTAATTGTATTTAAAAAATTTAAAAATCGAATATATACCTTGTATTTATAATGATCCTAACAACCTACCGCTATCGTACATTAATTGTTCGTTTGTTAAACACCACGACGGCCACATGCATATTCTCCTTGCTTTTGCAATGGTCCTAGTTGCCTGCCCCAATCTGTATGTTATATAAGACAGGCAGCTGCGTTTAATTTCGTACTACTAATCAAACAAGGTCAAATTTCTTTTGAAAGAATATAAATCTATGGACGAGTTTAAATATAATACTGACATTTTATTACAGAATAAAAAATTTACTGACGAAATATGAAGTCTTTCAGCAGATAGTGATACCAATTACTTCATAAAGATACTGCAGTTGCTGCTAAATTATTAATAGGAAGGACTGCAACTTGGCGGTCGCTCGCTTGAGATGTGCAGCAACTACTGTTGGAAACGGTAATAGTTCATGTCGGTAGTAGTTCCTGTCGGATGTAAATAAACATCAGTGGTAATCCAAGTCGATTTGTACACCAAGTGGGTGACATACCATATATTTGTTACAAACTTTCAAAGTCGGTAGTAAAATAAGTCGGTGGTAGTTCCTGTCAGATCGAAATCCACATCGGTTGTAATCCAAGTCGGTGGTAAACCAAATCGGTAGTAGTTCATGTCAGTAGTCAATTAATGTCGGATCCAAATCCACAGTGGTGGCAATACAGATCGGTGGTACAGCGCACTCTATTATTTTGATGTCCTAAACATATCCTGAAAAGTACCCTTAATTTGAACCATGGATTTTTTAGGGGATGAATTCTAGTATTTTGTAAATATCTCAAAAATCAATTTTTCGAGGAAAGTAGTTTTGAAAAATTTGTAGTTTATAAAATTCTACACAAAAAAGGCCCCTAGACTTTTTCCGTAGAACCAATCGTTTCAAAGGTATAGACTGAATTATGTCTGAACAAAAATTACGCACTATAATACCGTTCGACAAGACAAGTTTTTAATCAATGAAAAAACAAAAGTAAATTAATTTCTATATTAAAAGAAAAATTGGAAGCTGCAAACATCTCTGTAAAACAAGCCCAAGATGATGCTGATGTACTTACAAAAATTGCATTGGAACATTATTATACTAATACTAAAACAATAGTGGTTGGTGAGGAATTGATTTGTTGATTCTTCTAATTGGAAGAACGTCACCTGATCAAGAAATGAATTTTTTAAAACCAGGGAAAGGAGAAGCTGAAACGAAAGTATATTCATCAAAAAACTTGGACACTTATTAGTCCATGCTACTAGCAGGTATGATGCTACATCTGCACTATTTCAGATCGGAAAGAAGAAAATTATGAAATTACTTCAATATCGTGAGGACTTACAGGATTGTGCCGAAGTTTTCGAAATGCCACGAAGTTCAAGAAAATGTATTACTAAAAATGGAATTCGCTTACTTCTGGGAATGTACAATGCACCACTGAATGAAAAATAGATTAAAAATACACATATCATCCATTTGTTAAGGCAACTAGACTTAATAAACCAGTAAAATTATGCAATCTACCTACATTCAGTCCATCACAACAGCATTTATTTAGAGTCGATCTCCAAGTACAAAAATGGCTTGACGAGTTAAATCCTGAAAACTGAGGGTTTACGATTAACAATGATAGATTAGAACCCATTCAAAACCTTTTATCTCCGGCTCCTGATCAGTTAATAAATATTTTGTTGTTGAGGTAGTTTTAATGGAAATATGTGGAGGCAGAAATCGAATAATTTAAATTATTTTTTTTATTGTGTTATGTGGATTAGGCCTACGGGGGATACCACATAAAAAAAAACGCGCCCAATACTCTACCCCCGCGGTGGTGTGGAAAAGAGTACGTATTTAAAAAAAAAGCAGATATTGCAACTTTGCCGCACCTTTGCTTAAAAACGATTGATACTAGGAAAAATAGTCCGCGAGCCTGTTTGGTGTAGAATTTTACAAACTATAATTTCGAGATATATGCAAAAAACTAGAATTCGCTCTCTTTAACCCCCTAAAAAACCCATGGTTAAAATTAAGGATACTTTTCAGGATATGTTGAGGACATCAAACTAAAGGTCTCCACAAAAATCCAACTTAGTCAGAATTTTTTTGAAGTTTCCATTTTGTTCCTAGCCTAATATTCTACAGTTAATTAAAGTCAATACATTATGAGCTTGGCTTTTCAACATCGTATGTCACTTCTTGTGTAGCTTTATTGGTAGCCATGCAACCGTAATGTCAAGATTGCCGTCTGGTTCCTTCAGTGCCCATAACTGTAACCTGTACAAAACAAAACATGAACTGCGTATCATTAAAAATAGTCATACTTTACCAAAACCTTTCCGTCCTTTTCTTTGTGGAATGCATACAGTTCCTGTAGCAGAAAGTCAGCGCACACGTCACCATTCATTACGAAAAATGCATCAGAACTGTCACATCGGATTTGGTCTCAGAAATTATATCAACCACCTGCTGTTCCTAGAGCTGTAAACTCCTGCAAGTATCTGTAACGTGAATTATGAGGCATTTGTTGTTTAAATATTAAGACGGTAACCTTATAATTATGTTGTGTTGACACTGCATATCAATGATGAATTGCTGAATTTGTGCGACAGGATAATAGCCTATTAGTACGATTCCTTAGAGTCCCTTTACAGCTTTGCATGCTTCTATATGGTGCTGCATCAGTGATAAACCAGCCACAGGAAAGAGGTTTTGGAATATCCAGTGAACGAGGGTGAAATCGCGTAATTACCTGCAATTAGTTTGCAGTCCTATTCATATACTAATCACATTTTTCTTTATTACGGCATTCGCGCAGATTTGATACAGTGTTAAATCCGGGGGGGGGGGGGTGACCAGGGGGAAATTCCTTCTCTTGCTATGTGCCTCACCCAATTCCATTTCATTCGTTGTATTACATCCTCTACCTTCGTTTTTCTTCGTTTCGTATGCGGTCTCATAAGCTTGGAAATAACCCTTTGAATCGCTCTTTGTGATGTTCTCAGCTAATTTGGCCATCAAAATCTCCTAAAATTATAATGTATTTGTACGAAATTACACAATAATCATGTAGCTTACTTGCAGCAAGTTTTAATAAATTATTAGTTTGCTACTATATTATCTATTGATGTATTCCACGTCGTATGCGACGATCGTACCCGTAATTTAAAACACTAAACTCACGCCATAATAACGCTTTTTACGTGGATTTGCTATCATTTTCTTGAAGATTTTTAATTGACACATGTTATAACCAATCTGTTTGTGATCTGTCCGATGGTAAGGTCGCTATATCAATAAGGTACCGACATTCCATTCCTCGCTTGAGAATGTGAGAAAATTGTGAGATAAGGATAACAAATACAAATTTCCCAAGTGCAATAGGGAAGACACTAGTTTTTGGGGATTTTCGTTTTGGTGTAATGGCACTTGTAAAGTGAGGAATCTGTTAGGTTATGTGTTTTTATCCCCAGTTGGAGAAAATTGTGCGACAAGGATAGATATAAAAAATCACTAATGGCGGTACCTTATTGATATAGTGACCTTATCAGATGGTGTTGTAACAACCCGCAAGGAAATTGCGTTATAATTATAAGACTTATAAATTGTAAGTTGTCAGAAGAAAAGAATAAATCAAAGCCGCCCCTGCGTAAATTACAAATATAGCGAACGCGAAAGTTCATTTACCAAGAATGGAACATTTGTCGTAGTCAGAAAAAGCGATTGAATTACATCCGGTGCTCATAAAGCTAAAAGATTTCTGAGAATAGAGAATGCCGATTTGACACATAGCGCAAACCCGTGTGGGATATGCCGAATTCGCAATTCCCAGAGCGCGCAAAGTACAAGTCAAAATGCTAGTTTGACAAAACGGGGAAGCCCGAGAAACACCCGGCTCCCCACGAGAGAAAATTACCTGTGAGGGAACGCGAACCGCGAGGGCAGTTCGCGTCCCGGTTTCGAGTAATAAATTAACCCGTTGATAACATTTTTGGTGCCAATTCTAACTAAAACAAAATTACATCTTTCGATCTAAAACTAAAGTGTTGTGTAGTGCCCAAATATAAAGAAAATCCAGGTGCAAAAGGGAACCATAGGACTCCAATCCATTTTAGCCAAACTCAATTTAATTTATAACTAAACATCGGTCGCGCCGATTAAATTAAATAATAACCAAATCGAGGGGTAGTAGCCAGCGCAGGAGTAACAGGTCAGACTTAATTGTTGTTATTTTATATTAACCAACTCAAGGGCCGTCGCTAGATTTATTCTTTCCTTCCAAAACAAATTAAATAGGCATAATTTTGATTAATATAGTCACGAAGCTTACAGTTAATTAATCCGTGAACAGAGAACATTGTAATCGTGCCGAATTATTAGTTCTTTCAATATAAGTTTAATTATTCTTTTGTGGGTGTTTCATTTAAACAAATATAGCCCTTACCCCCTTAAGGTACCACCAAGGGGACAGCAGAGGAGTTACAATCTTCTACTTGCGAATATAGTGATCTACGGGTTCAAACCAACCCCTATATCACCAAAAACGTGTCAGCACGTAAACTGGTAACCAGGAGGTTGAAAAACAACCCCTTGGTTATAGTGTCAACCAGCGCCAATTTCATGAAGTGGCCATAATTTGTATCTTACCGACATTCGGCTAGCTGGCAGGCTTCAATAAGACGAAATTTTTGTTAATCAACGCAGGCGACGATTCAATAGGTAGTTGTCACCGAAGTGCCAAACCATTCCATTTCATTTGCGTGAACAAATTTGCAGAAAAGTGATTTGTGTGCTCCAAAGTAAATAATTTTCGGGTAAGTGTTTGTTAAATTGCATATTAATTGCTATATAAGTAACGTCATTGAGCACGGAGTGATATAGTACGCAGCTTTGGCCATTCAATGATGATGTTAGACTGACTCGTAACTTAACCTGAAAAAGGGATGTTGGCTTTATTTGCAGGCAGGATGTGTGCTATACCTTGAGCCGAGTATGGCTGCTGTACCTTGCACCGGCTCCAGGTACAACACTTTTACGTAAATATCAAATTTCAGGCGCAATTTTTGATTAGATATCATCCGGAATTGGAAGAAGCTAAACGGTTAAGGGATTTAAAGAGAAAGAAGGTCCCCGCTGTAAAGAGAGCAGTTTTCGCCAAAAAACCTGCACCTCCTCTTCTCGCTGATGATTCATCAACCTCTGATGAATGCGATGATATGACAATTTCGTCGAATTTCGACGATGACATTAGTTTGTTTGATGAAGTAGAAGTCAAGAATCTGGAAGAACATTTCGAAAAGGACACTATCAGCGAGGGTGATGACCTACTAATAAAAGTGTTTGGAAAAAAAGTGCCGAGCATTATGTAGCTAGGGTGGTAACAAAAGACACGGAATTGTGTGTTACATACCTTAAGAAAATATCATGTGCAAATAAATTTTTGTTCGACAAGTCTGCGGAAAAGTATATGGTTGAAGAAGGTGTGATTTTGAAATTACCCATCCCCGTAAACACTGGAGGATCAGCTCGACAACAATCTTACCTGACTTTTCCGGTAGATCTTAGTTCCTATAATGTTAAATAACCTTATTAAAAGCACACATTTGTGAACAATAAACATTTGTGTAAATTCTACGAGTTGTTTTCTTATGGCTCAAGGTACATCACCATACGGCTCAAGGTACAACATGGTGATGTACCCTGAGCCAGATTTTTGTAATTTTTACTTAATTTATAGCATTTTTCAGTAAAAGAATTTTTAAGAAACCTATATACGAAAAGATAGAGTTCATCATAGTAACAATGAAATAAGTGAGTTACCCAAACAAAAATTATGTAGCACTTTTGTGCCCACTTTAACAAAGTGGTAGCAAGGTACATCACCTTCCCCTACCTTCCAAGCCAAGGTTAGAATTAACCATGACGACTTCCAATCATGATATATCATATGAGAAGCATCATATTGACGAAGCAGTGAAATCTAATTTGGTTACACATACAGAGACGCATATACGCGAAAAACTTTACCTTTGTAATGTTTGTGGATATAGGACAGCATAAGTACCTCAAGATGGCGGGAGGTAGAATGTGTTGTTCAAGTTGTGCCGAAAAAGTAGGCAAATATAATGATAAAATACAGTGCAATACAGTGAAAAAGTGTCTGTACCATATTGGATGTGTAGGCATTACAATGGCAGAATATGAAACACTAAGGAAAGAAGGTAAAGAACATTTATGGATATGCATGGAATGTAAGGAGAATGTAAACAAAGAAAGTAGAGTACAGTAAACCAACCAAACCCAGTAGACCAGTTAAATAGTGAAAATGGAATAAGTGAGGTTAGTAACGCAGGTATGGGATTAGATAAGCACGCCGTAATGCTTTATGAAGAAATAATCAAAGGGAAAGATGAGATTATCAAAGAACTGAGGGATAAAGTAGACCTATTAACCCTAGAATGGATACAGGGGTAGCGCGCTACCCCAGCACATTTTAAATTTGCCGCTAATTTTGGTGTTTATGGGTTGGCAGTCCTGTACTCGCGAATAATCTCATTTGACAGAAAGTGCAAACAAGGTGTTTAGTTGTTGTTCATTGTTTCTTCATAGTTTTTAACATACAGGTGCGTTGGGGTAGTCCACTACCCCTGTATCTATTTATGTATGTATTTATTTAAATGTTTTCATACAAGTTTTCAGAGAAATGGCGCAAAATAAGATAAGATATGGTGACCCCGGCTTCGAGGAAACTGCGATGCGTTGGTTAGATGAGGCCGAGTCTGGCGATGACGACGGTACAAGCGAATTTGGGGATGATGTGGAAATTCTATCTCAACACGAAAGCGAAACCTCTTCCAACGAAGAATCTGACGTAGAAGAGGAAGATAATGCTCAGAATATAATTTATGGTAAAAACGGATTGCAGTGGAGCTCACAAGAACCTCCAAAAACAAGAACTGCTGCCCGAAACATCGTGGTAAAACTTCCTGGAGCGAAAGGTGCTGCTAGTAATATATCATCTGAGGAAGAAGCATGGAAAGTTCTTTTCAGCAATAATATTTTAGAGAAAATAATTTTGCATACAAATCAGGAAATTGAACGTCAACGACTCAAGTATACTGAAGCTGCTAGGTATGTAGGACCTACTGATATTATGGAACTTTCAGCACTTATAGGCCTCCTGTATATAGCAGGAGCTAGAAAAGATGCCCATTTTCCTATGAGTGAAATGTTTGCTAATGATGGGCCCAAAATATACAGAGCAATAATGGGTGAGTCACGTTTTAAATTTTTGATAAATTGCCTGAGGTTTGACGATAAGAGCACTAGAAACCGACAAGATAAATTTGCTCCCATTAGAGATTTATGGTGTGTATTTATCAATAATTGCACTGAGAGTTATACCCCTCATTCATACTGTACCATTGACGAGCAATTGCTTGGATTTAGAGGCAATTGCCCATTTAGAGTATACATTGCCTCAAAGCCGGATAAATATGGCATAAAGATCGTTACCATGTGCGACACTAGAACATATTATATGGTAAGTGCCATTCCATACCTCGGCAAGGAAAGTAGGGACAGTGACGAACCCCTTGCTTCGATGCTGGTAAAAAAATTGTCCACATCTATACACGGCACCAATCGTAATATTACCATGGACAATTGGTTTACATCTATTCCTTTGGCAGATGACATGTTAAATAACTACAAACTAACCGTAGTAGGAACTTTGAGGCATAATAAGAAGGAGATCCCTCTAACTTTCCTACCTAATAGAAAGAAAGAAATCCTTACGTCACAATTTGCGTTTCGT